>OMLF01015286.1:12792-25417 GCA_900302615.1 Holocentrus rufus
GGGGGCTGGTACAGACGCATATCATATGGAGCCAAAACGAAGTGAAGACCTAGACATCAAATAATGAAAAGGAAGGATTTCCTAAATTGGCATTTGCCTCCAGGGAAGGGCAGATGCCACCGCAGAAAAAAAAAAGAAAAAACATCAAATCATCACTCTTTCGATCCAGGGCTATTTTTTCCCCAAGATGACCACATTCTGGTCACAAGCGGGGAGGTCTGTAATGTAGAGGATGTAAAACTGAAGGAGGCTGAAATCATGGAACATAATGACAACAGGAAATGCTGTGATGATGACCTTCTGTGGAAATAATGTACATGTCCTGGTAGCACACATGTAAAAAACAAGCCAGAGCCAAAAGTTGTGAGGCTATTTCGAAACCAAACTCAATAGAGCTGGAATTGCAAGGCAGTCCAGATCCATGGGTAAACCTTCAACTAATAAACTCCTCCAAACATCTAAGACCACAGTCAATCCAAAAAATACCACTGAGGCAAAGATCACTGTGAATTTGACTGCACTCAAAAATTCAGACTGAATGCCTGGTGAACATAGAAAAACATACTGACTGTATCGTTTCTCTCTCACACAGTGACTCCAAGTCTATGTGAGATAAACAATATCACTGCCAAAATACCCCTGGTGTGCTTATGCATATATCTTAAACAGCCACTGCTCTGTGCTCTCATAAGAGTCCAAAATTTAGTTTCGCAACAGTGGATAAGAGAGCTGGCTCATGTGCCAGCTTCTCAACTCCACCTCCTCCTTCCTTTCCCATTCGTTTAAATTCTCTTAATTTATTTCCTGTTTAGGGGTCAAATGTTCTTCACATGGCCACTTGCCTGCACTGTGGCTGCAGAAAAAGTAAAGTTTTCTAACATGTGCCTCTCTTTTTGGTGCACTCCGGGGAAGGGGGCCTTTCCTGCGTTGCTTGTCTAGGAGGAAGATGGCGCAGATGGAAAAGCCATTAGCAGGATGAGTTGTACTGAAGAGGTGAAGAGGCCCTGGCTCTGCTGCGACTCACCTCTTATTCACAGTGGACACTCCCAAGTTTGCTACAGATTTTCAGTTTGAAAAAGTCAACGGTTTTCCTTGACCTTAACCACCTGGAGTCAGTTATTGCAAGAGATTACAAAAGCCCTACTGTCATATTAGAATAAATAATTTGTGACTCGTGCATCATGGAAACAAACGAGAAAATGTTCTCTTTAGTTCACTTGATGCTGGGTGTATTTTTAATATGTTTCTGCAATATATTTCATGATACATCTAGTTTTGTTTCATTTAAGTGTGCACAAATATTGCAAAAATGTAATTTGATGGTTGAGTCTACATGGTTCTCGTGCTTATTCCACATTTTTGTCAGTTGAGTCTAAAGTGTCAACCCTCTGCAATTCTGCACAGGGTACCTCACCATCAGGTTAATTTCTTCATTATGACTGTCCACAATGCCACTATACTTTGTAAATGTAATCCTTTTGCCATATTTTGTAAAATTCCAAAACATCTTGAAACCTGAAAATGTTTTTTTTCCATAGTTTTACTGACTTTTCAGACATGCAGCAAGCCTTTTCTCCAGCAGGAGCCATGGGCGCAAGTGGTAAATCATTTATTTTCCACTAGAAAACACTGCAGCTGCCATGCAACATCAAATTAACAGTTAGAGATGGCAAGGGCAGTGGGTCTACACATTGGGAATGCATTTAAATTCACAAGAGAAAAGTAGTGATTAGTACTGAATGTGATTACTCTTAACTTGGAAAAGTGAGTTCTGACATAACTTTTCCCTGGTTGTACTATGAAATAACTGAACAGTGGGCCAAAGGGAGTGTTTTGTACATGGCAGCGTGAAGTCATTGATCAGAACCAGATGAAGCATTTGTGTCAAATGTAATTCACTGGAGTCACACATAAATGAATATCAGCATCTAGGCTTAGCTTTGACCAAAATATTGGCTGCCATTATTTATGACAAAATCTGGTTGTCCTACAGTGATTTACTGCCAGTATGACTACAGATCACAACACATAAATAAAACTAAAACCCTCTGCTGGTGAATAAGCTACAAATCAAATCAAATGAGGATTAACCACCCTGGTTTATGTGAGATAAACCAGGGGTGAACTGGAGAAACCCTTGACAGTGTTTTTAATTGACAAACCTGCCAAATTACCGTTGCGAAAATACACCTTCATGCAAAGTACCCTGTTTATGTAGTTTTTATCCAAGCAGAATAATACAAGTGAATATGAATCTGGTGACAGAGGTCATCTTGTATCAACTGTATCAATTGTAAATAAAAAAAACCTCACTATATACTGAAGTGCTAGCTTGGAACCTTCTATCACTCAAAATAATATGTGCTAAAGGGTTAGCACTAAGCACTGGAGCCTAAAATCCATTGGGGACATGCAGATGAGATAAGTAAGTTGATCAAAAGGGCAATCTCCCAAAAACTAGGTGTGCCCTTAAACTGTAAGGTCACCAGTTTCCAGCAACAGTCCAACAATGGTGATTTTCCTTGTTGTTGTGCAGTGAACCCCTTGCTGCTTACTTACTCTAAGTCTCTTTAGGTAATAGCACCATCTAAATACCTAAAATGTAAAATGTAAATGCACTCCTGTTCATATTCGGACATAGGTTTGATTGCCATAGAAGAAGAAAGGATGAGCCAGAATGTTTTCAGCTGAGAATTAGAGTGTTTGTCTGGCAGTGCCCACAGAAATTTGTAAAAGTTTGCCAAATTGTGACTTGATAACTCCTACACACAGTCCTTAAATGTATTTGTGCCAGCAAAAACACAAGTGCATGGAACTTGAGAACATATGGTTCCAATAGAGATTGTGAACACACTCTATTCCAGTAGAAATCACAATCTGGAGAAAATAGCAAGAAACTGGCCACAGAAGCTACTCATCTTCAAGCTACCAAAGTTAATTCTGAGAAGTTCAGTTAGCTAAGTGTAATTTCCAGGTATACATTTACTGGAATTTCTTTATTGACAACATTTTCCTTGTTTCCAATCCATATTTGGACTTCTACCATGTAATTTGAGAGCACGTGTTCAAGTCATACCCCTAACCAGTCTTGCTTGAGAGTTGATTATTCCACAAGCCACAACCCAAATTAATGATTAACTGTTTCCTGAAACAGTGTTCACAGAGAAGCGTGAATGTCATGTCAATTGCACAGTACTGTGCAATTGTGCCTTTAAAATCGCCTTTGTTAGCAGATGTTCTGCAGGGCCATGGCAAAGCCTGAAATGCCAGTTGAGCTTACTTTGCCGAGAGGACAATGATTAAACGGAACTAAACCACTTCTACATGGCAGAGTTTAACTGACATCATAACATGTAGTACAAAGATACCCCCAGAGGTGCTTCATGGCACAACAGACTGGTTAGTGTTGCTATTACAGCTGCATTATGAAGTTATAAGTTCTTACCACTGTGTAGTCTATTGATAGCAAAGTCAGCCAAAGAGCTACAAAAGCCTCTATATTAACACAATGACAAAAATACAAAAAAAATGATGATCTAAATGGTTATCTATGTGCTGAGAGCCCTGATGGCATGTTTGCTCCATTACTAGGTGGGGCTTACGGATGGCTGCATTGGTCCATCTGTCCTTCTGTCTGCCTGTCTGTCCATTTGTCCGTTTGTATGTCTGTCTGTTCAACAATTAACTTGAAGACAATATGTTGAGATCAGTTGGACAGACTGCCATGAAATTTAGTGAGCACATTCATGCTATCCATGGGATGAACAAGATTTCATGATATGTAATCAGTGGCTTGCCATGGTATGGTGTGAGTGCATTCATGCTCCCTTAAGGCAGATTCCTCTTGATTGTGGTGATTCTATGACCTTTCCTCTAGCGCTGCCAAACATTTGAATTGTATACAGCAAGTCTCTAAATGTAATGAATGGATTGCCATGAAATTTGATGAGCACATTCATGCTCCACAGAGGATGAACCCCTGTTCAATTTAGGTGGCTTCATGACCTTTCCTGTAGTGCCACATTCAGGCAAAAATGTCAAATCTGCACACGGGATATCACTCCATCTAATTAGTGGACTGCCATGAAATTTGAAAAGTACATTCATGCTACCCAGAGGACAAAACCTGTCAACTGTGATGACCTTTCGTCTCGTGCCACCCTCTGGCAAAAACGTACAAACCCCATTCTCCCACTACTTGCACTCGCCTGACATGGACCAAGCCAGTGGGACACCAGCAGTGGAAGGCCCAACCTAGTTTTCTCACTTGCTCTGCTCTATACTATATATTCATGGATAGCAAGTCAAACAAGCATCTAGCTGTCAGAGAGTTGTCGCAGGACATAGCCCAAATCTGCTGACGTGTCTCTGAGAAAGGTGACACAACCCCCATGCACAGACTATATGGATACTATACAAAACTATGGCAAGGATGGGTATTGAAAACTTAAAATATAAAAAAGTGGTGCAACAGGAAGTTCAGTTGCTTGCAATATGTCACTGAAGTTACATTTGTCCCATAAATTATTATATATTCACAGACATACATATTTTTTTCTTGAATCAAATGCAAATCCAATGAGATTTATCCAATGTTTAAACAATAAAACATGCAATCCAGTTTTGTCGGATCCGATTTAAGCTACATTTGTAGGTATTTTGAAATAGAATAAAAATTGCAAAAATGTAACTGAGATCCCCAATTTTTACATCACATGCTATAAGAGCAGTCTGTCTGTCTGTGTGTCTGCCCTGTGATGGACTGCAGTCTGTCCAGGGTGTTTCCCCGGTTTCCGTCCATACTATGCCGTGATAGGCTCCAGCTCCCCCGCGACCCTGACTAGGATAAGCGGAAATGGAAAATGAGTGAATGAATGCTATAATTTTGTTTTAATCATTGCTCCAAAACCAAGACCTACAACAGTTATGTGAAATGATGGACACACATCTTAAAATGAATGAGAACAAAGTAGAGCTCCTGACCACATCAGAACTACCACATGCTCGTGGTAAGCTCTATTTAACGCTATCTGCAAAGTAATGGCCAAGAGCCAGAATTATTTAGACTGGCTATACAAAAGAAAACAATAAGTTTAAAGTAAATGGAATACTTCCAGCAGCTGAAACTAAGCATGTCACCCATATTCGCCATGGTTTGCTTTGCTTTGCAGCTACATAGGCTTCGTACGCTATGTACCAAGTTGAATTGAACAGTGATTAAGGAAAAAATGCAAAGAAAGAAAAGAAGAAGCTCTTAAACTGGAATACCACCTAACATTAGACAAGAGAATAGTGGAGCCTGGACAAACGAAGAAGTAACAGGCCTTACATGGCATAATTGGCATTGTGTTGTGCAACAAATGTATTCTGTACCACAATGGGAAAATGCTTCATAAAAGAGTAAGCAATGGCCAAACTTCCATGTTACTGGATAAAAAATGGATTCTAAGTCAGCATGTGGCTGTCTGCATTGTTACTATGAAAACCAGCCTCATGATGGCAGAAAATTGTTTTAAAATGTGAACAGTCAGTCAGACCCGATTTAATAAAACAAATCAGATTTGCATGCTGTCTGCACATAGTGAAGAAAACCTAGAAATCCATGTGTTTGTCAGTGTGCATAGACTGTAATTAAATCACAGTCGTCAAAGCAGCCTCTGCCTCAAGTGAGATCCTGCATTCACACTGCTGTCAGATATGAAGTGCTTAATTTTAGAACGTGAATTTCCATAGGGTAAACATCCGACTGTGTTACACTGTGGGAATGCGGTTTCTTAGGTCGGAAACTGTTACATGGCCGCAGAAATATCTACCAGACATGTGAAAGCTAATTAAATAGTTGAAAATCAATTTAAGACCATGGGACAAGTGGCAGCTATATATTAAGCCAAGTTCATGGTGCCAGTGTGCTGAAGGCTGACAAGGCAATTTATGGCATCCTACCATGACATAGTTGGAGGTTTATGCAGGAGAAAGTGGCTGATTTGACCTTTAGGCCTCAAAGGAAAAAATGACTAAAGAGAAAGAAAATGGGAGCAGTAAACTCTGCTTGGGGTGACTTCATGGCTCCTTGTAAAATACTTATGAGAGAAAGAGCGAGACAGACGAAAGGAAAAGATGAAGGAGGGAGAGAAAATAGAGAGGGAAATTATGGCGACAGAAAGAGGAGCAAAATATGAAAATGCAAAGAGAGAGGGGAGGTTTGGCTCGGTTAATCCCCACAATCAGTCCTGTTCATCATTACCTGTCCTGGCAAGACACACCTGGAAGATTCCTCAGAAAAAGAGAACAAAGTATTGGAAGTAAATGCAGAAAAGCAGATGTGATCAGGCCCACAGACATCTGCTATCACCTACATCAGAAGAGAGATCTCTGTCCAAATTCTTCATGATGAGGCTATGATTACACCTTGACTACTGTTCGAAAAATCTGAGTCTGAAGCTACAATGATATTGTATTCCACTATGCAACTGCCTTTCTAAATGGAAGCAGATCAGACTCAGATGTAACTAGAGAACCCAGTAGATCAATTTATTTCCCTCTCAAGAGCTTTTGATCACTTAAAAAAAAACCTTTTTCCGACTTACTCAGACTGAGATAAGATGTTTAATTCTATTTTCACCCTGTACATCCCCTGCTTAGATTCCAATGGGTAGCGTTTCCTGTTAGCTTAGCATAAAGACTTGAAATCTGCAGGAGTCATTAGCCTAACTCCATCAAAATGAAAAATAAAATGAGTAAAAATTTATAAAATGAGTCTCGTTTTTTAAAAAAAAATTCCAAGACATGTGTTTCAAATACAACGCTACATTGAGCAAATATGACCGCTTCCGAGTTTCTGTAAGGTTTATTTCACTTTCACTTTGATGGAGCTAGGTTAATGACTCTGTTGACTTCAAATTTTCATGCTAAGCTAACACGAAATGCTACCCATACGAACCAAAGCAGTGGATGTACAGAGGAGAAAATGGAATCGAACACTTTGTCTCAGTGTGGGTAAGTGGGAAAAAAGTGTCTTTTGCCCAAAATGTTGGAGTACTCCTTCAAAGTTTACGATAATGCTGCCAAAAATGGCTGTCAAAACTATGTGTCGATGTGCTGAAAGTCACTTGTAGAATCCTCCATTGTGTAGATGATTGCTATAATGTTCCACAACAGTTGACATTTTCCCAAAAAGGCAAACAAGAATGTGCCACTTTCATAAGCTGCTCTTCAAATGCCGTTAACTTGCATTTTTGCCCTTTGTTGAGTGTGGACTTGAACGAATTGGTGATACTTCATAGAGAAAACTGACTGCACTGCTGTTCACATAAAGTCTGCATTAATAAATGAGACGAGCTGTTATACCAACAAGGAAATGGGCACCGCCAAACACCACATTTCATGAACCTAGGAATTTCTTAATGTTGAAATTGGTTTGAGATGGAATATTATGCAAATGCGTGATCACAGGTCAGACCTCAGAAAATTCTTTACAGCCACTACTACATAAACTGAAATGTTGAGGGAAGACAGATTTCCTCAAAGCATGACAAAAATAAGGATAAGCACCGGAGAAATGGCAGGACAAACATTCCAGAGCAGTAAACTGAACACTGGATTTCACTCTGGGTTGTTCACTGTCCAGAGACACAATGCTAAATATAACTGAAATCCATACAAACCCATAAACTCCGCTGGCCACAAAAGAACAACTTCTTCAGCTCATATGGAGCAAGCACTTACTTGGCTTCTTGGCCAATTTGGAGGAAAACTGGAGAGTAAAGCAACCCCAAAAAAAGATAACACCTCTTCTTTCAATTCATCAGAAGACAAAGCCCTCACAGAGGAATCTGGGCTCAAATGTCAAAGGTCAGCGACACGTGTATGCAAGGCTTCGCGTTTCACCTCTCTCTTAGCTCACTCTCTGGGTATTTCCTTTGTGCTTGACTGACTAGCCATTGTACTCCAAGTTCCCATCACCTGCACCACACTATGAGCGTGCAACAGTGCTTCTTAATGCCTGTGTTGTAACCCTTAGTGCACCGAAGCCCCCTAATCATCGTGAACTGCAAAACGCCCACAACATGACATCACGGGTGCCACTGCACACCAAAGTGTGCCTGGGTGAGTCACTGAATTACCACTTCCAGATGATAAGGCTAGGCCTGAGCTGTGTGGCAGTGGATCTGGCAGTGTTTTACACGTAGGGAGCCCATGTGTCCCCTCTTAGTGAATGGAAAAGCTGAGTCTGATTTTTTTTCGGTTACTATCCCAGCTGGAGTCGTGACTCCAGACGTCTAGACCACTCCAGCTGAGCTCCCTCGAGAATCACAGTCTTTATCTTTTGTCTCTTTAAACTGAAGCTGAAGTCAACTAGATGCATCCGTCCACCCACTATGCTGTTCTATAGCACTATGAAGATTCGAATCAAACTCATAACACTCTGCAGTCACAAACAGTACATCTGAAAAGTACAGTGATTAAATGGATTGTTTTTCAAATCGAGTCAACCATAGCCACCCTAAGCCCCGACAGTCCTTTGGAAAGGGAAAAAAACTTTACAGAGCTGTCCACACATGTTTTGAAGGCACTCTAAAAACAGAGAATAAGATGTGAGTTTTTAAAGTCTCTAGAGAAAGAGGGGAGAGGGTGGGGGGGAGAGAGTGTGTGAGAGAGAGAGAGAGTTCTGGTCTGCAGTTTGCTCATAACATTGGAATGTGAATTCATGAGGCCTGCACAGTGAGCAAAAAGATAACATTCTGCCTTTGGTGGCAATTAGCTTAGGGCTTATTGGCCGGCCCACAAAGAGACGCTCAGCGGGGTCTCTAAAAAGTCCAGCGAGACAGCATTGACAGTTATGACTGTAACGCCTCACAATCACCAATTTAACTACACTTTCTCTGACACACTTCAACTGCAGGCTATTTACAAAAGACTATCATTAAGACAGTTGGAACGGTTCATTGCCTCCAACTGTGAGGAAGATTTTTATTTAAATACCCACTACCTCACTAGCATGTTTGCTGAGATTTTAATAGATAATCTTTTGCTTTTTAGCAGGGTAGGAAGATGTGTTTTTCATTAGTGTCCAGAGACTTTTCAGCCAAACAAAAACAAGGAAAAAACTAACAGGAAGGCCCAGCTGTCTCCATGTTTGTTGACAAGGTGTCAAGAAACAAATGTTCTTATGGCCGAGAGTACAAAAGGAAGGCATCCGTTGGCAACAGCTTGCTTCAAAAGCGGTACATGGTTATTTGTTTTGGGCTAAAATGTGCTTGTTTTATTCATCTGGATGGAGGAGTCAAGTTACACAGCACCAACTGGCAGTATTACCATGGTTAAAGATACTCCATAGGCTGTTATTGAAATGTTTGCCCAGGTAGGATGAACATGGGCTGGGTATAGCTGAGTGCTGCGAGCTACCATACTACCCAAAGAGCTTACACTGACAATTAATTTAAATACTTCTCACCATCGGGTGGAGACAACGTGCGGAAATAAAAGGGAAGTGTTGAATTTCAGCTTCAATCTTCTTAGAACATGCTACACATTTATATATGGGTGTTTCTTTTTCTTAAACTAATGGATTGTACAAAATGACAGCAGATGTTTGGGAGGTGAAAGGTGTCCACAGCTTACCTCCACATGGTTAGGAAGGGTGTTGATAAACTTAAATCCTGGGATCCTCTTGTCACTGCAAACCACTCCTACATCTTCAGTGTGTTTGCAGTCGGACACGCCAATGCCATTGGACTCGCACAGCGCTAAGGTCTTCTCTTTGCCAGTGCAGTGGACATTGTCAAACCAGATGCGTCCTGAAAAAGCAGAGGATGAGCTCAGCGCACTGTTAATGCATCAGAGCTTCCATGGGGAGGAATTTTTCATTTTAATAGCGCGAGAGAGATTTCCCTGAAAGGTTATACTGGTAATAAGAGAACTGGCAGCAAATGGCCTCACTTCTGTTGTCATCCCATCATGACAAAAAGTGATTCTTTAAGAACACGTAAATCATAAAAATTTAGAGGCCTTCAAGTGACACCAAATCCTGATCTTCCTAAGGAAAACTGAAAAACTTAATTAATTATAATGACGACTCATACATTGAATGATGTTAAGCTAGGGTATTACTCTATGAGAAGTCCTTTGGATGGAGAGTTGAACGCCTTATTTACACTTGGTCATTTCATGTGATTTATATGTGGATTGTATCTGGATAAGATTGAATCACATAGATTTTACTCTTGGTAGTCAGATGCGTATTCAGTCAATCAGATTAGAATAAAGATTATAATTTAAAAAAAAAATGTAAACAGCGCACTTCCTGTTTGTAGTGTTTTTCTGGGGGCAATGATCATTTTGGCAGAGAATGAACAACAGAGGATGGCTGATGAGATGGACCAGAGCAGCAACTTGTAGCAGCAATGCTAGTACTGTCCATTGGTCAATTTGGACACAAGCTACTAAGATTGGTGGGACTGGATTGTGCCAGCCCCTTTCAAAGAGGTGGAGTGGATTTTAGGATGTGACATGCCACGTTTTTCCTTGGTTGTTGTCTTGTAAAGATACATGTTTCCGGTTCGTTCTACGTTGCATGAAATTATATTTTGGGAAGAATTTTGGTTGTCAAGAGTGTCTTTGAGACTTGGATGCATTTACATTTTTAGACATGAGCCTTAAATGCGTCTCAGTGAAAAAATTTAGAAATACGCACATCCTTTTGCGAGGACTGAGGTAGAAACAAAAGTTATGAGGAAGAGTCTGCACACCAATATGCCCCACAAACATCCTTTTTACTAGTTTCTATAGGAGCATTTCAATCTCAGTTTGGGATTTTCATTAAATTATATGAAAAGATATCACACCCTTTTATACTGTTGTATTCTGTCTGAACACACCTGATCCATCAAGGCAATAGGGGTATTAGTGCCCCATGATGATCTAAATGCTGTTTCACAGGTTTCCCCCAGTCATTACATTCTGGGGAAACTACTGCAGTTAAAAATGGTCAGTATTGACCCGTACTGGTACGGGTCATGCTTGGTCGAGCCCAATCATGACCACCAAGAACTATAACCTACCTTCTCCTTTCCCATATTTAGAGGACGGTGACCATGATATGGCTTCGACGTAGCCCAGTTCCCGGCACACCACCTGAGCATTGTGGATATTGAAGTCATCATCGCAGACGGTGCCCCACTCGCCTTCGTAGAAAACCTCTACGCGGCCCTCGTTGTGTTTGCGCTTATCTCCCGCCAGTCGTAGCTGAATCCTGGGCGTGTCTGGTGGCAGCTGCGGGGCGGTGTACACTTCCTGCTCTGGCTCTGGGTAGCCCGGTGGGTAGCCAAGGTACTCATACTGGGCGAGGACGAGCTCCAGGAGCACTAACAGGATGGCCGTGCTGCAGGGCAGATACTGGCTGGCCTGCATGGTGGTAGGAGGTCACAGGACTGACCATGGATTGGAAGGGCAAAAGAGAATCCACAAAGGGAAGAGAACTCATTAAAATTCTTTGGCTACTGTTTCAGACACTTTTCCGCTGCGATGCTAGTTGTTCATTTTAGTGGAATTAAAGCACAGGAGGGCTGTCTGTCTGGTGTGTCAAATGGAAGAACAGTGTGCATTGGGTAAAAAGTGTTCAACCACTATTGGAATATTAAAGTGGTAATCCACAAATTTTTGTTTTTCTTGATTTTGTTGACACCTTTGATGATAGGTATTCACTGTTCTGGTGTTTTACACTACACTCAATGCATGCTCTGTCCTAACATACTGTAACTGAAACAAAGACACCCACTGTAAGGCAAGGCAAGGCAAGGCATTTTTATTTGTATAGCGCATTTCATACCAAGGCAACTCAATGTGCTTTACATAAAAACAAAGCATTAGAAAAAAGAACAGCATAAAAACAGCATAAAAACAAACATTTTAAAACATTTTAAGACTGTTAAAAGCAAGAACAAAGAAAGGGGAAAAAAGTACAAGAAAAGAAAAAAAGTATATATATTAAAACAATTAAGAGGACTTACAAGTCCAAGATTACGATTTGATATTAGAAAAGCTCAGCCATAGGCACTTGAAAAGAGAAATGTTTTTAACCTAGATTTAAAAGTGCTTACGGTTGGGGCTGATTTCAGTTCTGCTGGGAGTTTATTCCATTTGTGTGCAGCATATCAGCTAAATGCTGCTTCACCATGTCTGGTCTGAACTCTGTGCTCCACTATCTGACCTGAGTCAGTAGATCTCAGTGCTCTACTGGGTTTATACTCTATTAACATGTCATTCATGTATTCTGGACCTAACCCATTTAGTGATTTGTAGACCAGGAGCAGAACTTTAAAATCTATTCTGTAGCTGACTGGGAGCCAATGTAGAGACTTGAGAACTGGGGTGATATGCTCTGATCTCTTTGTGCTGGTTAAAACTCGAGCTGCAGCATTCTGAATGAGCTGCAGCTGTTTGATGCTTTTTTGGGGGAGTCCAGTCAGAAGACCGTTACAGTAGTCGAGTCTATTGGAGATAAAGGCATGAATCAGCTTCTCCTGATCTGCTTGGGACATAAAGCCCTTAATTCTGGATATGTTTTTAAGTTGATAAAAGGCTGTTTTGGTGATTGATTTGATATGGCTGTCGAAGGTCAGATCTG
>OMLF01015287.1:13314-24926 GCA_900302615.1 Holocentrus rufus
CTGTCTGGCTGTCTCTAGGTCCTACTGTCAGCTTTTCAGGAAAAGCTCACTTGAGATTTTAAGTCAGAATTTGAGAATTTGTGCTTTGAATTAGTGGCAAAGAATTCGTAATTCCTTGGCTGTGCAACAGCGAAAATTGAACTTTCAAGTCAACTAATTTGTGTTAAGCAAATGAAACTTATTACTTCCCATACTTGGAAAATTCACTTAAATTTGATCTTACCAAAGCACCAGAGAACTTACTATCACACCCTTTAACTGTTTACCTGTCTGAATGTTTATTAGCACTGCAGTGTATATGGCTATTAGTTGTGTTGACATAGCCTTGTGGGTCATTAAATGTAATGCCCAGCAGTAGTGTTACTTTGCATTTTCAATATTTAGCTCATCATAGATCTCATTTCACACTGAGGAGTCACAGCTCTGTGCTAAAAGAAATAAGTCATCATGAATATCTGTGGGCTATTTCGCAGAAGAATGGTTAGTTAAACAGGTTTAACACGTTGTCCATTCTTGTGTGTGTGTGTGTGTGTGTGTGTGTGTGTGTGTGTGTGTCATCAGGTGGATAAGTCCTCAGAGGGAGCCGGTCCTCTGAGAACAGTCAAGAGTGACAGCCAGGCAGAGGACAGAGCCTCAGCCGCAGCGAGCTCTGTATGTCACCTTCTCCCCTAAAATAAATTCATTTGAAATGTATTAACTGATCTGATAATATAATAATTGCCTAAATTCAGTTTACCACTGCCACCCATTCACATATTTGAGTATTAATTATTAAGAAAAAGAGATGAATATGTAAATATCTTTGGTTGTTATTAGGGATGCCAATTATCGAGTAATTCATTAATCGATAGTTGTTTCATCTTATCGATCGATGATCGATTAATTGATAAGCGGCAATTTTTCTGAGAAGCTGAATTTCCCTCTAAATCAATAGGTTCCTCTCTAGAAAAATGCTATCTTTCTTATGAAAGAGAAAATGCAAATCTTATTCCTTAATAAAAGATTTATTCTTAACAGCAGGGAACAACACATTCACAAATGGAACAATGCAATAACAAGGCTACTTTAAGGCTACTTGAAACATGCGATTAATTGCAATTTATTTTAATCGAGTAATTTCTTATTGACAATTAATCGATAATCGATTAATTGTTTGCATCCCTAGTTGTTATTCAAAATATCTTTGTTACATTACTGCGAAGTTTATTGCATTAACTAGAAAATTACACTGCATATTGTTAGCTGCAAATTGTTAGAACCTTAATCATTTGTTATTTTAATGGAAAGTTATTAACATTTGTAACAAATGATCAGGGGGTTATTGGCATAACGCGTCATGCTGGAATGATGTCATGGAGACCCCAGCCTATTCCTTGGTGTGATGCACACCCAACATTGTTGATTCAGTGATCCTGTTCCTGAACCTAAAATGCTGAGTGTGTGTTGCACTGTGGGACAGGCAGGATGTCTGAGGTCAGTTCAGGAGATTCAGACATATTTTATGCACAGACTTCATTGAACCTGCTTTGGATTTTTAAGACTGATAGGTGTTTCCCTGCTAACTCTACCTTGCTGTTGGATTTTGTGTCTTTCGTTCTTCTTATCAGGCCAAGGGCTCCTCCGGCCCTCTAGCCCCTCCTCCCAAGCCGGTGCGTCGGAGGTTGAAGTCTGAAGACGAACTTCGGCCAGAAGACGAGCAGCATGGTCTGCAGAAATCAAACCTCATAGCAGCCGTCCTGGCCACTCAGCCCTCCATCCCCAGGTACAAAATTTGTGTTCTACAAATTCCTTTTATGTATGTATTTATTTATCGGAGAAAAAGCACTGCCTTTTTCTGGCTATCAGCAAACATCATGTGCAGTGTGCTGACAGAGGACTAGCTAATATCAACTTATCACTGGTTTCTCAATTTTTAGACATTTGAGAATGTTATGCCTCCTATTCTTTGTGATTGGTGATTAGAAAGTCTCTACAAACAGGAAAGAAGCATTCCAGGCACTCAAAATGAAAGGGAGTGATGACGAGGAGGCAAAATATATAAAAAAGTCTTTATTATAGTGGATAAATTGTTAAAACAACCAACATGTTTCGACCACTGATGGTCTTCGTCAGGGCTTAGAAAGAGAAGCCTTTTCACAAGCAGCCATTTTCCACCCGCCCAGCAACTGCTGCATGTTGATCTGAGTGTTGAAAAAACTGTAGTCGTAGTGTGAACGCAGCCAAACTTGCGAGAACCAGTTTGAGTTCCGAGAAGTTAATACTTTATTGGTAAATTAAGGCATTTTGGCTGCCCAACGAGCCGCAGTCATGCCTCAGGCACTTGAAGGCGCCCACAGACTTCCAGCGAAGTCACCGTTGCGACATCTGCAGGGTTCCATCAGATCCTTAAAAGCCAAATTTAAGGCAATTTTAGTCAAATTGAATTATCTTGATTTAAAGCCATATAGTGTGTTAAATAGTCTTAATCAACTGGTTGAGTCATAGAATAAACCCATCAGATAAGTTAATGGCATTATAAAGTCCTAAAATGTCTTGAATTTAACTTGATGAAACCTGCAGAAATCCTGTTCAGAACATCCAAGTAAAGTGTGTGTGTGTGTGTGTGTGTGTGTGTGGTTTCAGGTCAATAGGGAAGGATAAAAAGGCGATCCAAGCCTCCATCAGAAGAAACAAGGAGACAAACACAGTGCTGGCACGGCTCAACAGTGAACTGCAACAACAGCTGAAGGTATAGAGGACAGGTTTCAGATACACAAAAAAATCTGACCAGATGCTTCAAACAGAAGTCTAAACAATGGAGCCTAGAAAAACTATACTCTCTAAACTCATAATCCTTTTATCATATGTCAGTAAATTTGTCACATGGCCTGAGAACTCATTTGATCAGTCTTAGCCTGGGCTGAATGCTGTGATTTATTACATGTTACAGCAGAGTCTTCTTTATTAAAATAAGACAACACATACTCATTTTGTAATAAATTTTATTGTTGTATAAGCAGTCTATGTATATCTTTTTAACACATATACATGCTGTACATATTTAGTCTGTGTAATGTGTAGTAAATTCACTGTATTCTCCATAGAAGAGATGAAGGCAGCTTATTAAGTGTCAGAGAGCTGAAATCACATTTAAATAACCTGCTAATTAATGAGGTCTTTATAGGGACTGTATAGAATCTGTATTTGATTTATATTTGATTTTATGAGTTTCTCATTCTCACTTGTACATGCATGTTGCTGTTTGTCAGGACTTGCTTGAAGAGAGGATATCTCTGGAGGTTCAGTTGGAGCAGCTCAGACCTTTCTCCCACCTTTAACCCATGCAAGGAGGACGACTCAAGCGTAGTTCATCCTGGAAGACCGAAGCAAGGCTGGCGCCCTCCGTTTGATTCCCCCTCTCCTCGCTCCCATCAGCCCAGCTCTCTAAACCCGGCTCCCATGTGGAGGCTCCGACCTGCCACGGGACGTACTGTTTAGACCCGCACTCACACACTCAACCCTAAACTAACCAGTCATAAACCTGTCGGACTGAGAGCACAGTCTCACTAAGGGATTGGAGGAGCGTGGGGGATGTTACAAACAAACTCTGGCACTTTTCAATTTTTCTTGGAGAGAGGCAACGGTTAAGACTGCAGCTGCCTGAGAAACGGTTAGGAGCGGCGGCAAGACGCTCCAACTGCTAGTCTGCTCCAAGGCGAAACTGCTGGTGTCTGATGTCCTACTCTCCAAATGACTGAAGAAGAGAGGCAGAGTGACTGTGTGTGTGTGTGTGTATGTGTGTGTGTGTGTGTGTGTGTGTGTGAGAGAGAGAGAGAGACTGTTTCTGTTTGTGGCCCTGTCTGTTGGCATACTTGAGACTAGCTCCAATATGTTCCCTTCCCTCTTGTGGCATGGAGAGAACACCACGCCAAACTCCATTAAAAAATCTGGCAACTTCATGTCGTACCCAGACTGAGACAAGATGTTCGATACCATTTTCATCTCTGTATGTCCACTGTTAGCTTAGCATAAAGACTTGAAGTCTACAGGAGTCATTAGCTTAGCTCTGTCAAAGTGAAAAAATAAACGTTACAGCAACTCAGAAGCCGTCTTATTTACACAATGTATCGTGCATTACACAGTAGTGAACACATACACATCTTGGAATATTTTTTATTTAATTTTTTAAACGAGTCATTTTAGATGGTAGGACCACTGAGATGGAATTATGACCACTGAGCACATATGTTCAGTGATCTGTTGTTTCTACCATTTAATTACCATTTAACAACCCTCGCTTTTAAAAAAAAAAATTCCAATCGTGTATTTCAAGTACACATGATACAATATGTAAATAAGACAGCTTCGGCATCGCTGTAAGGTTTATTTTTTCACTTTCATGGAGCTAGGCTAATGACTCCTGTAGTCTTTATGCTAAGCTAGCACGAAATGATACCCACTGGAACTGAACCAGTGGACGTACAGAGGTGAAAATGGTATCTTGTCTCACTCTGAGTAAGAAAAAGGGGTATTTTGCCCAAAACGGAGTATTCCTTTATAACCTTGAAAAATAGATATCACTGTGGAAGGCATCTTCATGTCATGTTTCACCTTTTCTAATAAGCAAGGCAAAGTGACAGAGGTTTGATTGGATTGATTGGATTGATTGGAATGTGCTGGGATTTTCTCTCCCTGTGAGAATAAAGGGTACATATCGGGCTGCCGTGTGACAGGACTGTGACTGTGAGTGTGTGTGTGTGTGAGTGTGTGTGTGGTCTGTATAGGCCAGATAATAATGGTGAAGGCTTTTGACTTAATCCTGTGACATGACTTTAGCCTGCCTTCCTCGTGTGTGTGCCTGTGCAGGTAACATTTACAAAGATGGCATGATGTAATGAATGAGTGTCCTCTGCATTTTTTTTCTTCCCTTTTTCGTCTTAACCCTCATGTTACACAGTGTTTGGAGATTGAGCTGACTGATTGACCCCTCTGCCGAATGACTGAACTAGTAGCTTGCTCTCTGCCCTGCACTCGGGCTGCGTTCAAATCGTCAAAAATGATGACTTTTCTTCCCCGCCTCCAACTTTTTCCTTGACCTTTTGAACATAGCCCATGAATCACACACCATTTCAATTTCTTTCAAATCCCTCATCCCTCATTGCTGAGGTTGTCTGGCACCCCTAAACCAGTGCAGTTCTCTTCAGTCCCTAATCTCTTTAATATGGCAGCAAAGAAAAAACAGACTTTGACTATAGCTGAAGGGTTTGATGGTGTTACAACTGCTGTTCCTCCACTCCAGGGGCTGCATTTATGAAGAATAGCAATGCTGATCAGGGATGATTGTACTTGTGTTTTTTTTATTTTCTTTGGTCAAAGAAGCCTAAATCAGAACGGCCCCTCTGTTTTCAGTTCTTTTCCTTCCTGGTTGCACAGGAAGGCGGACATAGGTTGGACCGATCCAGATCAACAGGCACGGACAGATGATGAGACCAAGGCAGGTGACGGTTGACGCTGATTTGAAAACGGGAGTTGTTTTCCAGTTGGGCAGTCAGCACTATGCAAGTACGATGACACATCTTCACAGACCAACTATAATTATACTTAGCTGTTTGTACTATTATAGTAGCAACTGTGTGAACAATATACTCTGGTTTTGCATCTTGGATCTTCCAAAACAACAACCATGTTTTGCCCTTTTTGGTGCCGATTAGCAATCAGCTTCCCCTATCCCAGTTTTAGAGGGGAAATGGCAGAAGCGACTCCAGATCAGTGTTTATGAGGGCAGTTTGGCCCTAATCTGTAAGACTCGGCCTCTGGGCAAGATGACCCTTCTTGGGTGTAGATGAAGCCTGCAGGCCGAATGGAGAGCAGTCAACAGAAGGGGAGACCTGAATGACCCAACTGCACTTTGAACTTTAAAACCCCTTATTTCTTTTGTCTTTTTGTTACTTCCCTCTTGACCCTTTGTTTTTAACCTGCATGTTGCTCCTGTCCTTCACATATATTTAAAAAATGCTTTAAGAAGGAAAAAAAAAAAAGAAAACCTGAACCACTCAATTTTCTTCAATATAACCTGGAGACTAGTCTGATGAGGTTTTTTGTGCCGGTACCCGAAAAAATATTTTGGACACTGTCTTGTTTGGTTTGTTTGTTTCTTTTTGTCCCTGGAGCTTCCTGTGTGTTTCTGTCTTCTAAAGCCTTACTCCCTCACCGGCGTTCAGGTTTCCATGGTGGCTGACTGACCTCTCTTCCTTGTTGTATCAAGGCTCGCCTTCTTTTTCTGCTGTTCAGAATGATGATGTATTTGGTGTGTGTGTGTGCGTGTGTTTGTGTGTTTGTTGAGAGGTTACGTTGTTGACAGACCTGGAACTAATACCATTCAAAACCTTACAAAATGCCTTCATCTGGGATTGATTGATATTGGCTGGCACAATACCACTCTGCCCCTTCAACTACCCCCCCTCCCTCCGGTCTTAACCCCAAAAGGCAATCCATGCAGGCAAAAGCAATCAGTCATAATGAGGTTTTTGATAGGATTTGGAATGCTATTTGTTCACAGATCTGTGCTGTATATTGTATATGATACACACTTTTGAACTCGTGTAAATTTGCATTAATTGCTGACTAACAGCGAAAGAATATTCTATTTAATTCCTTCTCTCTTGGCTGTGGGATCCTAGATGTTTAACTGCATGGATGTACTGTATCTCTGCAGAGTCAACTAGCAGCTGTGATTTTTACACAAAAATAAAAACGGCACAATATTTTAAATGCAGCTGTCTTTACTGACTTCATCAGATTGGTTTTAGAAACAGACAGATAACTGTCACAGCCACTATGTGCAATTGGAACATTTTTCCTTCCAGAGATGACAAATGCTTTTCTTTAGAAGTTTGGTAATCAATGCGGAATGTATGTCACAAACAAAGCCCAAAGTGAGAGTAGTAAATTAATAATTCTTTTCCCTTTCATGTATTTGAAACTTTTCAATGACTACTTGTTAAGAGAGTGGACAGAGACGAGGTAGATTTGAGCAAGTTTTATTAATCTCTACGTAACACTTCATTGCTATGCTGTGAAACAGAGGGGCTCAAAGCAATGCTGAACAGTGTCGACTTTTGGCTACAGCATGTTTTCATCTAGACTGGAGCAATCCTGTCCCAGCCATTGTCCTCTAAAAGCATATTTTACCATACCAAACCCACCAACTGAGATCTCAAAAACTGACAGGGATAATAACTGTATCAAACACCCATAGAATAGGTGATCTCCATAAAGTCTTCGACAGCCTGAGGAAACTGGCAGAAATCTGGTTCTGAGTTTGGTACAAGCATCTTTACAACAAATCAATCTTGTTTCCATGGACTTGAGATAGAGAAAACATATAGATATACGTCTGCCCCAAAGGCTAAATACGGAATATGAACACACTTGGCTGTGTTTCCCAGAAGCATGAGTTCCAACATTAGCTTTATCCCAATTAACACTGAAGTAACTACCCCATTAGTGCTAACGTCCTTTTTGTGAAGCCCAGCTCCTCACCTAGCCTACATATATGAAGGACTCCGGCATAGGCAGGCCTATATCTAGACTTATTTCTTATATTACAGCAGAACAGAGTGAGCTAGTGTGACAACATAAATCTCTGCGGTGAAACTTTGTCATTTGCAAAAAGGCAGCATCTAGACGACAAGGAGCTGAAGCTTTGCCATGGCGGGGAGGGAGGTTCAGGTGTATTTTCACTTGGACGAGCATTAATCCAGAGCATTCTTTTGTCAGGAGACAGTGTAGGATGGGCTGCAAATCCAACAGTGGGTTTACTTGACCACACTAGAGAAGTAAGAAAGAGATGGGAATCGCAATTAACAGGTGCTGTATTTTATCTTTCCAGTCACAAACAATCTCAGGACTGTACAAATCCCTTGCTTAGATGAAGCTGAAGCTGAAGTGAATTCAGCTGCCGTTCACCCACCTGGAGACTTTAACACTACCGAGGCCAGTAGATTTGGGAACAAGCCATAGCTTTGAAGGGGGTAATCCTGGTGTTATCTTGAAAATCCAACAACACTGATTTGTACAGTAAGTAGATCTTATTCTAAGGAGGTATTTTGAAAGCTGAGATTTCAGAACGAAGAATCAATATTGCTGTCAACTGCCAGTACGTGGTTTGGCCTTGCAAATGTAAAAGGAATTCAGCAGGTTTTTGCTAGATCAGCCCACTGGCCAGTGATGAGAGCAGGTACACAAAAGGCAGGAACTAGACGACAGCTGCTGCTGTGTCACTCTGAATTTCTCCTTCGGGGGATCAATAAAGACTACTCTACAAAATCATCCAAGTGTCCTTTGTAGATCATTGATTCCAGTGCTCCATGCTAACATTTTAGCATAAACTATGTTGAGTATTAGTATTTATCACAAATTACAATACAAGATCTTGTAGCTAAATGATATTAAATATGTGGCTAAATATAACAATTTAGACTAAAATTGAGATGAAATATACAAAATAATGTGCTGTTTTGAAGTACTAGAGAGTCTAACTCCAAAATCTTTGCTAACGTGTCAGCATGGAGCACTAGCTCAAACAATCATCAGTCATATCATTTTTCTGCAAGCCTGCTATATTGTTGCTGCACACTCACACAGCAGTTTCCTTGTAGCGGTCGAGAGCCTCCTGGGCCACCACCTCTGAGAACTTGGGGTCAGTCCAAGGGATGTCGCCCGGCACAGTGAAGTTCATGGGGGGAGAGTCAAAGAGCTGCACAGACACATCAGTTTCTCCTGGCGTCTTGTCCTCAGTAGCTGTGTCTTTGCCATCCTTGCAGATTACCTACATGGAGGAGTGAATATATTAGTGAGCGTTGATATAGAACAGTCCTGAAGCATGGTTTTAACCGACACGGTGTTCACTGGTATTCACAGTGGCCATGGTTTAAAACTGGGTATCATCAATTCATCAAATCATCAATTATCATCAATTAATTTGACAAAGATGTTTAAAAGAAGCAACATGTAGCACCCTTAAAGGAATACTCCAATGTTCTTGGCAAAATAGCCCTTTTCTGACTTACACAGACTGAGATAAGATGATTGATACCAATTTTGCCTCTATGTGTCCACTGGTTTGGTTCCTATGGGTAGCATTTTGTGTTAGCTTAGCATGAAGACTTGAAGTCTTCAGGAGTCATTAGCCTAACTCCGTCAAAAGTGGAAAAAATAGGACATGTTTTACCGCGCAACACATGATACATTGTGTAAATAAGACAGCTTTGGAATTCCTATAGGGTTTATTTTTTCACTTTGACAGAGCAAGGCTAATGACTCCTGTAGATTTCAAGTCTTTATGATTTATGCTAAGCTAACACAAAATGCTACCCATAGGAACTGAACCAGTGGATGTACAGAGGTGAAAATGGTTTCAAACATTTTGTCTCAGTCTGGGTAAGTTGAAAAAAGGGTATTTTGCCCAAAATGGAGTATTCCTTTGATATGTTATTTGCTGCAGTTGGTTGGTGCTTCAAGTTGAACTCTTCCTCTTTGTTTGCTTTGTTGCTATATTCTATTTTTCCCAACTTGATCACTTAAGTTTCTAATCTTGAGAATAAGATGGATGGAGCGAGGGAGACTGATGGACGGCATTTCAGCCCAGTAGGAAGCTAAGTGGTCTGACGTACTGTCTGCACTTGGAAGATGCCATCCTTGGACATAGTGTTGTTGGCCAGGGCGGACACCCAGCCAAACTGCATGTTCAACCAATCCAGGATGGTGGAGGTGTTGAACATTGTCTCCTCGAACTTCCTCATCTGAGCATTATACTCCTTGGTCAAACGATCGGCCAGGGCCAGCGCATCCTCCAGCTCCTGCTTCAAGGGGCCGTCCAGAGGGTTCTTACCAGAGCAGTCTGGGAGGGGCAGGCAACACACAGACATCATTATATGTGTCTCAAATAGGGTTGGACAAATATATCAGGCCAATATTGGCCTTTTATTACATCAGATATCAGCCAGCCAATGTCATCCACCTGTGATTCGATGGAGGTTTGTCCCCGACAGATGATATTTTTATCAAACTCCAAGTATGCATGACCATATATTATTATATTTAATGTAAACTATATTACTTTTTGTGTCTTATCATGGTCAGGTGCTGTTTCAGAGTCTTAGCACCATTTTTTGCCATGAAAAGAATATCACATCTTTTTGAAGAAGAGGTTAGGCTTACTTCACATTCATATATATTGAAAGCAAGGGTTGTGACCACTTTAATGCAGCTACTTTTGCATAAAGAACTTAAGATAGTTCTTCAATCAAGCCAACAGTGATTTTTACAGAGAAGGATGTTATATTTCAAACAATGGATATTGCAAGACATGTACAAATGAATGAATCAGTGCATACACATGAACTGCCTGAGCCATCAAACTCCTCTGAACATTGAACTTCAAAGTATTTCATAATGTTTTAAGTTAGTAGCTGATGTCTCCAGGTTTGCTTTCAGAAAGCCATCCTTGGATTTCTTCCTGTAAAGTCTGTTCATGGCAGAGGAGCAAAACCTCATTAACACAAAGGAGGAGATTACATAATTGAATTACAATCTCTCTGAATCTCTGATTATTAATATGAGGTGCTCCTTGTTTCCACCTTCTCATGAATCATAATTGTATTACTGTGACACAAATCTCCCCAGATTGCCATTCAGAGGTCCATCTGGGATTTCTTACCAGAACAGCTTGGATGAGAGGATACAGCAAGACGTCACTGCACCCACTTAACCTTCTGAACCTTCATTGCCAATCATCTTGTATGCGGTTTCGGTTTATTATGGGGGCAAGTGCACACAAGGTGAAAACCTTTACAGCAGAGAAAAACTGGGGCACTAAATTTTGATACGAGTATCTGTTGGGTGTATCAGTGCATCACCATTTTCCTCCTTATAGGCACTAATATGAAACTAGAAAGGTGCATTTCCTGAAGAAAATGCGGGTGATTGCTGTCAAGCAGGTTTGGTTGATACACGTTGCTAGGACAGTAAAAATAAACACTGGGGTGTTTCTTGGTCATTACTATAGTGTTCTGGCAGGTTGCTAGGCTGTTCTGGGCAGTTGCGCATTTGTCGCTAGGCGGTTGCTATGATGTTCTGGATGGTTGCTATGGTGTTGCTAGGTGGTTGCTATGGTTTCCTGGATATTTGCTAGGGCATTGCTAGGCGGTTGCTAGGGTGTTCTGGGTGGTTGCTAGGCCGATGCTAGGCGGTTGCCATGGTGTTCTGGATGGTTGCTAGGGCGTTGCTAGGCAGTTGCTAAGGTGTTCTGGATGGTTGCTAGGCGGTTGCTATCGTGTTCTGGATGGTTGCTATGGCGTTTATAGGTGGTTGCTATGGTGTTCTGGGTGGTTGCTAGGGCGTTGCTATGGTGCTCTTGGTGGTTGCTAGGGCACTGCTAGCCAGTTGCTATGGTGTTCTGGGTAGTTGGTAGGCAGTTTCTATGGTGTTCTGTGTGGTTGCTAGGGTGCTCTGGGTGGGTGCCAGGGTGCTTCGGATGGGTGTCAGGGTGCTGCAGTAATAGGCTGTGGTCACAGAGGGCATTAGGAGAGATAGAGAGCTGCGTGTGTATCTGGGTCCCAGCCTGTGTCTGT
>OMLF01015289.1:8767-33789 GCA_900302615.1 Holocentrus rufus
GGAAGGAGAGCCACAGTAGTTTGTGGACTTGATTGGCAGGATCATCCATGTGTGTTAATGACTTTGAAGACCAAAGGCAGAATTCATTAGTACCAACTCGTTGTCTGTTAACCCTGCAGTCACTTTTCAGATAAATATAGCAGCAGAGATGGGAATAAAAAAAAAGAGAGAGATAATTTATGATTCATAACAATATGATTGGTGACACACAGACGCATGCATATGTATACCCACACTTCCTGAATATTATGTGTAAAAATATGTGTTGCATGCCATCTACATGTAGATGAATGCTGCATAAATTATGTCAAACAGAACCGCTTATGACGCAAAACAAATCTTGGAGAAATTAGACAATTAAGTGTTATTGTAATTGTAGACATACAAGCACACTAACAGCGTGACTGGGATCAAATTATCACAGCATAAAACTGTTAACAATTAAGTTACTTTGTAATTTTGTTGGAGTGATTGCAAAGCATTGCATGTCTTTTGGAAAAATAAACTCTCTGCAATAGGATGGAACCTGGCTATGAGTTAAATGAAGACAAAATTATTGCATCGTATCATTTAGCAATGGAAAAACATTCTCTCGGGAGAAATAAATACTCCCCATGAGCATGGAGACCAAACAACAATACTGTGAATATTATTAAACCCATTAAAGCTGCTTCATACAACATTAATGGGTATGTTGCGCACTAATTTCCTGAGTTGGGGTTACTTGACTGATAGAGAGGAGGTAGATTGATAGCTTAACTATAAATGTAGTAAACGATTGAATGTGCTGTCTTGTCCACTGCTGTCTATAATGTGCACTTTGCGTTGGCCTTGTAAAGGAAATTATTAAATGGAATTGTCTAGACAGCCTGTAAGGTCACACAGGCCGTCTGAATCCTTCAGGTTAAGTGCAAGAAAGAGGAGAGCAGCATCCTGTGCATGCTGTAATTTCAGAAACAGAATGAATGACTCAGGTGTGTGTTTGTTGCCACTTACAGCCTGGCCCATCAGCTGTGTTATAGTGCCCCGGTGAATGAAATCTAAACCTATGGTAACACATGCACCTAACGCACCCTTTTTAAACTCCCCTTTCCAGGCAGCCACAAAAGGCCGTCTGCTCCAAGTCGTATTTTCACATTCAAACACAGTAACAACGTCGTAAAGAGAATGCATTACTGCCGCCTATTATGCGGCGCTGCCATGTGCACCGCGTCTGCATGAAAAGCAAAAAGCAGGCAAGATGAATCAGACGGTGTTCCAGGAAGTTCCATAAAAGCATTGAAATGACCATATTCATTAGGTTGTGTGTGTGTGTGTGTGACATAAATACAGTATGTCTCCCTCTATACTGCAGTATGTAGCGAAGGACACGGCGTTCTGCGACAGTCAGAGAGGCTGCAGAGCCCAGCCCAGTCTGGCCCAGCCCAGCACAGCCCTGCCCAGCCCAGCTCGACCCAGCCGGCACTAATCCATCATCACCACCACTGAATCATCGCGCTGCCAATAAAGCCAGGCAGCAATACATTACAGGCATGTGGCAGGCTTTAGCGATAATGACATTGAGAAGTCCCCCTGGGGTGCAGGAAAACCCTGGGCGCATGACACACTTGCTTACAGAGGCAATAATATATGGAAATGCATTGGTGTGCCAGACAGGGGAGGGGAAGGGGGAAGATGAGAGCGTGCTGAGTCTATTCGTGAGGAGATGAAGAATCAGTGGCCTTCACAGTGACCAGTTCCCATCAGTTTCCTATATGGACTCAACCAAATCTAGGATCTGATGATTGGGGTTATTTCAGAGTCAAGTTTCTCTAAATAAGCCATAGTAGCTCTGATTGCCCGTGCTCTATTTCTGTCTTATCTTGCTCTTACGCCACGGAGTTGATATTGCAATATGGTTGGGACATGTTAGATAGAGTGCTGCCAATCATCCTCACGCTGCGCGGCACGGCGACAGGCCGGCGGCACGGGAGGCCGAGCGAACAAAGAGAATGAACTTTTGGACTCTGCTGTCTGGGTATCTTGCGGCCGACACTGAGATCACGCCGCCTGGTAATCCCTCACCTTCACCGCAGATTCTCCGCACACACACACACACACACACACACAGCAAACGTCAAACCCAAATCTGGGGTCAAAGCCATGGAGGATGTGAAGGCGAGGGGGATTGATCTCTGCGGTGATAGAGGCTGACTACAGAGCCTGTGTGGATGGAAGGCGGGTGTCAGATGTGGTGTGAAATGGCACTAATACTAAGAGCGTACACAGCTACACTGATCTGTTTATGGCAGAATGTGCTGTCAGAGAAATCACACTCGGGCTCATCTGCCTCCGCCTGTCTGGCTATCTGTCTGGCTTCGCGGTGTCATGACTCCTGAGCAAAATGTTTAAAAAGTAAATTGCTGTCATTGCACGAAAAACCCCAAACTGTAATATTAATTTTCTCATTTAAATTAAAAGTTTATACGGTCAGCTTTGTGCTGAGAAAGTTTCATTAGCCTAGGGGTCATGGAAATTTCATCAAACCCACTCAAAACACATTCTCTAATCAAAAATGCATGGCCAACAATTTGAGAATAAAAAATCTTTTTAGGTCTCTTTTTAAATCTCCTTGAGGTCCATTTGCAGTCCAAGTTATTGACCGGATTTGATCCCGATTTGGTGGCCGATTTTGAGGGATCATACAAGCCTAATATCTACAAAATGTATATACCGGAACTTATCGTTTCTGCTAATCTTTTCCCAAAGCGAGCAGCTGTATTTTAAAACTCTAATATTCTTTTTCCTACGTTTAATCAGGTCATTGGGTTCCATGTTTGGTTGACGGACATCATGAGGGGGATTAAACACAGAAATGCCATAGATGCTGGTGTTAAAAATTCGCTATAAGCAAGACCAGAATTTATCACAGTGACATCTGGAAATGATCTCAGAAGCTACAGCAAAACATTTCCCATAACTGATTTTATTTTCTCGTCATTGTTGTATTTTAAATGATTTTTATACCATGAAAACCGTGACAATGAAATGACATTTAAAGTCTTTTAGGAAGGAAAACTTCAGACCATACTGCAAAGGACAAAAAAGGCACAATAAAGACAAGAGGTTTGTGCTGATAGAATAAAAGTCTGGATTTATTTTTGTTTATCTGTACATTAAACAAGTGTTCCTGACTGCAGCAAGAGAAACACAGAACAGAACAGGATGCTAAGCGTCAAAGAGTTGCTCGCATAGCAGAGGTGTGACCGGTTTAGCAAAGACATGTACACTCTCTATAATATATAATTATTACATTTTCTGTAAATGTAAGGTTGCCTTTGGGAGGCTAAAGTAGGGTGAGGGAGTCTCCCTCTCTCATTACCAGGCCCCACATCCAGAGGCCAGTTGCAGAACCATTTGTTCTTAATCATAACTGCAATAGTCTTGAAACTCCTCACACTATCATACCAATTGGGAATACACCATACAGTAATAACCCTGTCTTTCCCTATTGTTCGCTGCAATGCAGTTACAACTATTACGGACAGGTATATACCCAAGCAGCCCTGTGTAGTAGTACAGCTTAAATGACCTCAGATCATGAGTATGAGAGTGGTAGTTTAGTTCTGTACAGATTTGACACATCCCTCTCATCCCTTCTGACTCAACCTGTCAAGGGTCTGCAGACACATTCACATGTTTGAAGACTCTAGTTTTCTCTCTCTGGTTAGCCCTCGATCCAACACTAATGCGGTACCAGGCGATTACAGCTCAACACCTGTATGACAATTCAATTGCACAGAAAAATGTCTGGGTCAATTCCCTGGGCCAGAGCAAAGCTTAGACTTAGACTATTAAGGAAATAGTCCAAGAAATGGCTTAAGTGCTTCCATGAAACCAGCTGTTCTGTATCTTAACACCTCATTCACAGTAGAGAGGAATTCACCAGCACACATCATGTTCACAGACATGGTCAGAGTATAAAATAAATACAAATTAATGGATATAGTAACCCACCCCAAGGAACAGAAAAAAAAAGAAAGAAAAAATAAAGCTTTGGTGCACAGCTTGAGTGAACTACAGAGAATTTCCATTGGTGTCTGGACAAGTAAAGTATTGTATTTTATGTATAATTACTCCCCAAAATTTGTGCCTCAGACACTGTACTGTGCCATGTCTGTGACACTGGTTCACAGTAATTCATTCATGAGCAAAACATGACTGAAATCTTTTTTTTTTTGGTTTTTTAAATACTGATAATCACAAGTTGATTTTTTGGACAATTCTATATTGAGCAGCAAGGAGAAGGGAAATAAACAAAATTGTGAGACATAACTGGGGCACACAGCTGGTGACTGGTTAAAATCACTATCTTATCACAGCTAAAATTAACATTGCCTAAAACTATTATTATAAATTTATCATGGAAATTTTCACTGATCTCCAAGACATTTTTTTGACACAAATGACATTTCGCTCTCGGTCAGAGAGCCCCATTGGGGTGCTGTCTGTACATTCCCAAACTAAGAAATATGACTGCTTATTATTACCTACAACCACCAGTGGAAACTCTCCCTGTGCAAACAAGCTGTGCTGAACGATTACTTTGACCGAATGAGAACATACAATTTGCTGAAGACCACATCTACTGTGCCAAAGTCCAGTCCAAATTGAGATTTTCTTACAAAGTCAACCTGGCGTGCAACCAGTGAACAGTGGTGTAATTTTAATTCAATAGTCATCTGAGTGTGTTCTAGTCATGTACTATCTAGTGTAACCTGATCTACCCATTAAAAATGCATATTTCTAAAATAAACTGCGATAATGTAAGATTAGACAATGAGTGCTCGAAGCAGATGCATCCATTTAAAATGAGCAAGTTCTGAGGTACTTCTTAAAACTCACAGCAGAGGATATAATCACTAGCTACAATATTTGGATGGATAGCAGATAGTAGGTAACAGCAGGGTAATCTTTTTGCAAAAAATTTTGGCTTAAAATTTCATAGAATTGATTAGCTGAGGGGATATTGGTGACTGACACACCTGAATAACACAGAGCTGTATGAGGATAAAAACATAGAAAAACAGCACCATTTGAGGTCCGAGAGACAGATCAGTTTAGAACCTGTTTGCTGGTAGCACCGTCACCCAGTAAAAATCTCAGAACGCGATACAGAGACAGAACACATCCACTGATCAACTGCACGACATAGCAAAGAGCGGAGATATATATTCAGAGACAACCCCCCACGCAGACAACCCCTTACAGCAGCATCTTAAAGCAGGTAATAAAACTGATTTTTTTTTTTTCCTAAGAATGATATTGTGTACTGAGGTGTTTTACAAGTTTTTATATGCTGTACATGTTGAGAGTAATCAGGTATAACTTTCCTATAGCTTGTTTTTTTTTTTTAGTTTTTTTTTTAATATACATACATAGTTTACAGTCACTAACAAACAAACACCAGAGTAGCAATGAGGTAGGACGGTGAAGCTAGATGAAGTAGAACCGGTTTGTGGATTGTATACAACATTACTGCAGACCTTTGAATGCTTACAGCTACTTTAAGAAAAATAGAGGCCTAACAATGTTTTCCCTCCCATCAGTTTCATTTGGAGTAAGTTTGACATTGTATCTGAGGCTTAAAAACAGTAATGGGTCATTTTTTTTTTTTTTTTTTTTTCACGGTTAGTTGGGAGAACTGAGATGAAGCCGTTGATCTTGTTTCACACAGTGCAGCTAGGACTGATCTCTTTTCCCAATCAACCTGTCAAAAAGCAACATAAAGCTCCTTCACTTGTGCAGATTTGACAGCTGTTAAGAACATAAGCCCAAAACACCAAGCAAAGAGGACAGGGTAGATTTGTTATTTTCTTGATACTGCAAGCTTTTTTCTTTTTTTTTTTTTCCTTTTTTTGTTATTTTTAATCCAGTCCATAAAAACGTCAGGAGTAGGGAGCTACAGGTGGGACAAGACAGGGACCACAGGGCCTGCAGAAATCGAGTTTTCCTGTACTGAAGTTATGATAGTGAGAGTACTGGGCAGTCTGGTGCTGTGTTACAGAGCCAACGTACTGTACAGTATCTATCGATGGCTCCGCCGGTGTGTTTATTGGTGTGTGTCACTAGTATGCTGCTAAAACCCAAACTGGTCCTCGGCATGTAATTCAGTACATTTAACAGAGATTGGCCTTGCAGGAACAGATTAAGCCAAATCTGGGTTAAAAACATACTTTGAAACAGATTTCATCCACTGAAGATGGTTTTAGTTAAAGGATTAGGCTTAATCGAGCTCCAGGAAACCAGCCTTTGATAAACAAGTTAACATTTCTGATGATGTAATAGCTCTACTTATGCTCTATCTTAAGCACTGTTTTAACCACACCCCCTTTTTTGGCATCAGAAAACAAGCAAACAAAGAGAAAACAGAATTCGGCAATGACAATGTGTCACAGAATTTCAGCAAGGTTGGTTTGCACAGCAGAAGTTTTTTTTTTTTTTTTTCCAAAACACACCATCTAAAAGCTTTATACGCATGTATCTTTTCATACATGCTTGCACGTAAACCTCACATTGCTTTGTACAGAAAAAATAAAAAGGACACCATGTAAAAGGGATACATTTTTAGGAAACAAAAATATATAGTCAATATTTCACCTTTGTAGTTGCTTAAGATTCACTAAGCTTGAAAACCTTGGCAAGGGCCATTGTTTGTGCAAACCCTGCTCATTCCTCAGTCAGCATCCCCCATCGTCACCTTGATCTCAGCATTCAATACTTTGGCTTATCATTACCACTCATCCGTAAAAATACACAATTATCTATATATAGCTCATATCTATTCACAACCAGCATCTTGACACATTAAGTTAAAGCACATAATCCAGTCAGTGTGCACATTTCATCGGTAAAGATTTTTAGATTGGTGAATCGTGTTTTTTTTGGGCGAAGAACTGGAAAACCAAGCAAGCTGATAGTCGCGTTGTTGGATTTTTGCTTCACGATTTGCCGGGTAAACCATTCATTCATTGGCCAGGCAGCAGGGAGCCATGTTGGAGCTACAAAACCCAATTTCGACGTAGCACAACTTGTGAGAGCCTGTTTTTTTTTTTTAAACACCCCAAAGAAACCTTCAAAGATTTTTTTTTTAAAAAAAAAGCATTTTGGAAATCTTAAATCTCTAAAGCTAGTTAGAGCCACACTGGCGTACCAGAGGCATATCTGACCGACAGAACGAAACTATATCCCATAACTCACTCTTCCCATACAAAACAACAAACCAGGATGTTCTAAGGTGCTTCATAAAAATACGATTGTTGGGCCATAACCTATAGAGAAAAAAACAAATAAAAAAAAAAACAAAAAAAGAACGAACAAAATAAAAATACATTTGGACGAATACAACAAATACATTTCCTTAAGATTGGAGAAATTGTCCAGAAGTTTAAAGTGCATTCAATGAAAAATGATTTGTGTCGAACTAATTACTGCATCTTAATTTCTAAAGTACATATTTTAACAGTACAGAATTCTTGTATCATTTAACTAAAGCAAATCATTGGAAATCAAAGGTATAACCTCAGTGAGGCTTATAGAATAACTTTCACATGTTGTATATATAGTAGAAGGTATGGGCTCTGTCAAAATCAGATGTTAAGGGAAGCCTTGTCTCATGTTTCACAGAGATCACTTTGGCTAAGGGAGAGAGGATTCTTTCAACTGTTTGCAGATGCCAGTGATCTACATTTGGATACAATATCAAGCTTAAAGCCAACAATTCATATGAAAAAAAATGAAAATGTAAAAAGAAACACAACAAAGTGTCAGGTAACAAAGGAATTACAACGTCAATTAGATAAACCAGCCAAAAACTGACCAGAAGCTTAAAACTGTAACAAGTAACATGACTAGAAACTGAAATATCAATGTTTGGTGAAAAATAAAAAGATGCATTTTATGTACACTAAAATATCTCCAAACATAAAGTAGCTTAACAAAAAGGTTGATCAAACTGTAAGAAATAACAAAAACCCAGACAGACAGAATGATAGAAAGAAATAAACTGACCGACAAACAAGAATCTAGAGTGTGAAGAGGAGAAAGGCTTGATGGGCAGCTCTGCAGCAGATTCACAGTTAGCCACAGCTAGGTCACAGTTGAGATTTCAATCTGCAGCATTTAGTTCCAGCCTGCAGACAGCCACACAAACCATTTGGGATCAAAACAAAAAACCAAGTGGAGAGAAAAAAAAACATAAACCAACAAAAAAAATGACAAGAGAAGAAAAAAAAGAGGACATTTTCAAAGTTCTGATGGCATGGCTCGCAGGAAGTTGTCACTGGAGCAACCTTACTTTGTTCCCCTGTGGTGTGGCTTAAAAAAGAGGGGGTTATTATGGGGTTCAGCGGGCCCAGAGAACTTCAGCAGCACAGGATCGCGCTTCAGACAGCTTTACCCACAGCTAACACTGCTTCCACACGGAGGATGACCTGAACTGTGCTGAGCTGTGCCCTGATTTTCTTCCCCAGACTGTCCTGTCTAGCGCGGCTCCTTTTAACTAGAGGGGGGCGGTGGGGTGGGGGGGTATACTGCAAACGGCCCAGCTCAGCTTGAGATAATGGTGACTCAAAACAGAAAATAGTACCTAGCCGCCTCTTACATTCTCACAGCAAAGTGCAGGTGAAGCGTCATCACTTCAGCTTACTGTACATTTACAATCACAGCTTACTAGAAAACCCGGGGACAGAACCGGTCCCCAGTGATTGCCAAATCCATTAAGGCCTTTCTGGGCATTAACATGCCTGTACCACTACAACTCGTTAAACAGTCATATCGTCTGCAAGAGACAGCTTTAATTAAGAGGAACACAGGAAGTTTACACCAGAACTTCTCCTTGTGTTCTCCTACTGATGGGAAAATGTTCCTATTTAGAAGGTCAACTTAAAAAAAAAAATTACAAAAACAGACAAATATAGCATGTAAGAAACCAACTGACTCATGAGAATCCTATTCCCGTAAAATGTTTCTACGCCCTCTTTTTTAACACAGCGATGCTTTGTAACTAGATCTCCAAATAAGAGGGACCACACACTCAAGATTAATCTCTCGGAGCAACAGAATCTCCGTTGCAACACGCAATATGGCTGTTACCAATTAAGACTTGTGCATTTGAGACCCTGTTGTCCCATTCCACGCATTAAGTGCCAAGAGCACACACTCGAAATCTCTAGCATTCAATAATTAGCCACTGAAATAACCCAACCGCTCACACATATTAGATCTCACGCAAGCTAGCATTTTCATCATTGCAACATTTCCATAGCATCAGAAGACTTTATCAAGGGAAATAGCCTCTTATTTCTTAAGAGTTTAAGGACTCACGATTATGTTCTGACACAGAACAATAAATTGACTCATTTTCTAACAATCACATCTAATCTCTGCTTCGACTCACGCAAATGCACACACCTCGAAAAACCACGTCTCCATACCAATCCCAATGAAAAGCTTATAAAAACACTCATACCAGTTCATATGCCTCAAACTAATGTGCTCGGCTTGTGACTACATTTGCTGGTGGGTAAAGCTGCCTGCTGGTCAATGGGCCAACTGGGTGCTGAGGAAGGAGATGGTTGTTCTAGTCATATAGAGAGCAGAGAAGGGGTGTTAATGTGTCGAATGAATACATCTCCTCCTGAGACTGTGACAAACATCCCCCCAACCACCCATATCAAGTCCCCTCAATATCCTGCGGACCACGGGGGCGGGGCAGAAGGCGCTGGCGTGACAACGGTTGATCACTACATGCCATCGTAGGTGAAGTTCTCCATCTTGACTGTCTGTCTGATGAGCAGCTTGGACTCCCGCCGCTCCTCGTTCTTAATGGACTTGTTAATGTCCATGATCTTTTCACAAATGTATTTGTTCACTTTGGACAATCTCTGTGTGATCTCTGCGCTGTCGGCTGTCTCTTGAGACACGCGGTCGTAGAGACACTCTGGGGAGGGAGGGAGTGGGTGGGAGCAGTCAGACAAAAGCACATCAAATTGCCGATAATCTTTCTTAAAAATGCTGTTATGATTGTTTGGCTCTGTGAAATCACTTTAGGCTACCTCGCGTTTTCCAAACTTCTCTCAGCTGACAACAGATCTGTCAAAACAAGGATTCACCTCTTTGACCATCTTAATTTTACACGCTTAGAGCACAAATCTGGGCGAGCGTCTTACCTCGAACTATCTTCAGCTTGCTGGGCGAGAGCGGAGGTTTGGGAAGGGCGTCTTTTTTCTTCTTGGTGGCCACCCCCGTGACGCTGCGGTTCTTCAGCGTCTCCGTGCCCCAGATCATGACGGCCAGGTTCTTGGTGAACTTGGAGTCTCCCTGGGTCCGCTGCAGCTGGTGCCACTTCTCCTCCTCCACCCAGATCCCACCGCCCAAGTGTACCTGCAGACCGGAGCGGCAGCAAGAAGACCATGAACGTCACATTTTAGAGTGTGAATAGCATTGCTGTAAAAAAAAAAAAAACATTTTCATAGTCGTGATCAGCGCAGTGCCAGCAAAAACGTTTCATCAGCGCGAAGACAGCGGAACAAATACACTGACACTCTTAACAACACATTGCCGCGCACTGGTCTAAAACCCCTCTAAGACTACAATGGACAAGGCCAGATCACAGCCAGCCGTGCCAGAGCTCATCTTACCGGCTCCCACTCAGACCAAATTAGAAATCCCAAGGAGCATCACTTTCACCGACTAGGATACATAAATAAGCTCGGGCTACTGGCTGCTTGTAGCCTGGATTACCTCCACTGTGTACTTAGCCTGTAGCTCTCTCCACACTTTCATTGCGCGTTGCATAAGCCTGCACCAAACAACACTCCAAGCCGATTGCCAGCCTAGGCACACTGCCCTGGGTGTTCTAGGTGAGCTAATGCAGCAGGGGGCATATGTGACTCTCTTTCCCTTCTCTCGTCTCTTATCACTGCAAAGTCTTTAGGCTAGCATCCAAAAGGCTTTTCCCTGTGCAGCTAATGTGCTTTAGGCCCCCAGCCAGCAGACGAGCTTTTCCGCTGCCCTCAAGTTAGAGAAGATTTTTTTTTATCCGCCGTTGCTCCATCTCCCCTCCTCATCTGTCTCTCTCCTTTCGTTTCTACCTCTTCCACCTCTCACTCTCTTTCTAGGGCTAACCTGTCAGTCATTTTAAATTCCTTTGGTGCAAATAATTAATATGGGATCCCTGATGTAGGAGAGTTCTAATTTGCTAGTGTTCTTCACGCTTCAAGTGGCTGCGGGCCCCAGAGCTTGTAGTACCAATTCCCCCCCTGTCATCAGAGACAGGACGCCGGCTGAGTTACAGCGGCGCGGAGAGCAAAGAACCCTAACAGGCTAATAAACACTGATGATGATGCTGGCTGGGCTTGCAGGAACAATAATAAGCTTCTCAACCTTGTTTACCTGCTAAGGTAGGGCAGCCAGGGGGAAAAGGCTGATTAACTACAACGGCCCGTTCCCAGGTTCATGTGTGTTAAGAGTAAATAGAGCATTTCCTACAAAATCAGGTTGCTTCCCACGGTCCCACACAGAGCTGGGGATACGGGAGGAGGAGCTGAAGGGTCCAGGACACTCAGATGGTGAGTGAAGTTATTAGGATATTCTAGAAGTACTGGCCCAGGACAGGTGAGAATAAATATGGCAGAACAGAGGAGGAGATGGAATATATGAGGAGACAGCAAATAAGACAAAGACAAAATGCGATGGAGCTGGTAGCAGTGAGAGGGACATGAGTCACAATGGGAAAACAGTGGAGGAGGTGGTAACTGTGTGACAGCTGGAGGCAATCATAGCCAGCTAATTGAATAAAGAGTGGGTGTAAGCTGTGATGAGACTGACCTTCCCATCGTTGCAGGTGTATACTGTTCTGGGTGAGGGCGAGTGGCTGGAGCTGGTGTTGGCTTCTTCTCTGCACGCCTCCTGGGCTTCAACAATGGGCTCCACCACCTCCGCCTTGATTGTCTGAGTGCCGTTGTCATGCATAGGCTCTGGGAGACAACACACATGGGTTACGTAATGTTGAGAGGGCGCATGCGACAAGACTGCACCTGTGAGCATTTCAAGCTGAAGTGAGTTCAAAAGGCATTTATCAACTGCCAGTCTGCTTCTAAGACCAGCAAAGGATGACACAAGAGCATGACAGAGCCCAATAACATCTGACCACGTGGTGGTTTTCAAACAGCTAGTTGGGCTTTGACTCCAGCAATATGTGGCAGCATGTGGCCAGGGAGTTCTCTGGTCTTTAGCTTTGGACCAGCGCCCACCTGACCGCCTACTTGTTTCCCAGCTTGGGACTAGGCTTCCCTGTGCCTCGAGACAAGCAGTTATTTTAGCCCAGTAGTTAAGCTGGCTTGGTGGCTGGCCACACTAAGCTCCAATGTAGCTGATGAGTTTTAATATCGGTCAGCGCACTACATCCCCTACCCTACAGCACCCCAGGGTGCTCTAATCTTTAGCTTGTCCATTAGATGGTCTAGCCAGTAGCTTGGCGCCTCTGTCCAGCCCCACAGGGGGGCTGAGGTTAACACTAGCATCTGGCAACGCTAACGCTTTTATACTGCTGTGCTCTGTAGTGATACTACTTGTAATCACACCCACCACTACAGTTCAGGCTCAACGCTCTATGGCAAAACTGATCTACCATACACTCGAGTCACATGTCTGCATACAGTAGGGTCTTTGTTGTGTAATCCATGGGTAGAAATAAACTATGAGCTACCACAGAGAGGACAACTTAAAGCAAAATTGAACTTTGGTAGAGTGTTGGGTTGTATAGTTACCTGGACGTGATCTGAGTCCATGTGATGGTGAAATTTCCTCATTAGTTGCTCCGTGCTCCCCTGCACCGGTAAGCCAGAATACTAGATTTGTATCTCTCCATTCATTTCAATGGCATGGCAAAACAGGTCCCAAAGTAACACTTTCAGCACAAAAACGAAAGCAAACAAAGTGTATTATGCCAATATAAAAACCAACAAGTCATGTTATAAATTGCTTTGAGGAAATGACTCTTTATTATCTTCTTATTTGAATTGGAAAGTAGCTCCGGCAGGCAGCAACTTCCGTATGGTAACCTTGTGCCAGGAAGAAACAACTTGATGTTATCTTTACAAACCATTGTAACTACACAAAAATAAATGCTACAAGACAAATTGACATTGTTGACATAATCCACTTTGAATGTGTTCATTTATGTGCTAAAAGTGTTATTTTGGGACGAATGCCGCAACATTTACATGCATGGAGAGATACAAATCCAGTATTCTGAATTAGCAGCCCAGGGGAGCACAGAGAATATCTCACCACCATGTGGACTCAGACCACATCCAGGTAACTATAAAACCCAAAACTCCATCTGAGTAACCTGTGATCACTGGAAAATACAAAGGCCTATCAAACTGTTAAACAAATGCCTAGGAATGAACTCATGTTCTTATCTACAGAATCTTCAAATGAATGGGCAGGTAGGAGGTTTCAGTGTCTTGCTCAGGCATGCTTTGGCAGGATAAAGAGGACACTGAACCTGCGACCTTTCCATTATAGGATGGTCACTCTGACCACTGGGCTACACTGACACCCTAATAACATCAGGATGAGCCACACCAAATGCATCACGGCAGGTGACTGTGGTCTAGTTTAGTTCCGTTTATAACTATATTTGTATATCTTGAGTGAAATAACACTGAATTTCACAGCACTTGTAAATACGTATCTACTTCTAAATTATACAGACACCCCGAAAAAACACAGAAAAACTACAATAGGGTCTTCATCTTAGAACTCTGGTTCACAGCAAAGCCACAGTTTTCTTATTTTTCTGATTTAAGCGTTAGATACATAATTATGTAGATTTGACCTTACTCTTAAATAAAATGCTAAGAGTCTCTACAGGACTATAACTGCAAAATTGCTGCATTTAGTGGACATCAGTGCTAGGACAAACATGTGTCCACAAATCTACCTCCTACTTCATTGTCACTGGCATTTCCTGGCTGTACAGATGTAAGAATATTAAAAGTTTTGTGCTCCTGGGTTGCAGTTTCATTCATGTTCGAAAAAATACAGATTGATTGTGACATTTTCTTACATTGATTGCTAAGGGTAAAAGTTCCTATTAAACTCTTAGGCACAGACGGCACTGGTTTGTGTGTGGGTGTGTGTGAGTGTGTGTGTGTGGGTGGGTGGGTGTGTCTGGTCTCTCACCACTGCCCAATCTCATGAGAAGCACGTCCTGCAGCCTCCTGTTGAAGTCCCTCAGTTCCTTGACTTCTGTCAGCAGGCTGCCATATTCTTTCAGCTTCTTGGCCTGCTGCACCAGCTGCCTGCGTGTCCTCTCTAGCTCCTGCTGCAGCCTCCTCATCTCCTCCTCCTGTTGCCTGTAGCTATGAACCAACTCCTCATACAAGACTCTAGGAACCACAGCTGCAGCCACCTCAGACACGCAATCAGTGTCTACCTCCGGATGTTGTTGTTGCTGTTGCTGGTGATGATGTTGATGTTGATGCTCTGCTTCCATATCTTCTTCCTCATCATCTGCATCCTCTTCCTCTTCGGCCAGCCGGTCCTCCTCCAGGTCCTCCTCTCCCTCCATACAGGAGCTGGCTGCATTTCTTTCCAGGCGAGCAACTACTGCTGCCAGGCTCTTAGAGGAGTTGGAAGAGGGGCGCCCATGGTCCTGGGACAGGGCCTGAGGAGAGCGGGAAAACTGACAAATTAAGTTAATGAAGGTTGGGAATAAAAACAAAATATAAATGTGCTATTTCTTTTGATGCAGGCCTGTTTGCATTTGATAAAGTGTATGACAAGTATCTTTGCTGCATAAACAACAAAAATGTACTTTGACTGAATGACTAAAGGTGATTCCAATTCATGCAAGTTTGCTAAGTAGATGCAAAAAGAAAAAAAATGTCAATCTATAAGTGAGAAGGCAGACAGATTGCAAAACAGTTTGTTTTGACTGTTTGGTGATGAGTGTCTGACTATCTCAGTAGGAACTGGGAGGAGTGGAGTCACAGAGTTCTTTGATGAGCCGCTCAGAGGATTTGTCTGTGAAAGGGCAGCTGTCCAGAGTGCTGAATTTGTGTTAATCCAGCATATGGTAAAAATAGCGTGGGGGATTTTGGCCACTGGCCAACTTTGTAGTAATGTAACATTGTATCATAAATGAGTCTACATTAGTACAAGATTACTCACTGTATATGTCAATATGACATATGCTCTTATACATCATTGATACCAGTATTGGTAAACAAGTGAAAGTTTTTAGTTTTGTGTACACAACTACCAATTTACACTATGCTACATTATGTTATAGAAATCTGGAAATAAATCTGCGCATAGATTTGTAGCAACAGAGTATTTTTCATCCTATCTAAAATGGCATCATCAAATACATTTTAATAGTGCTATAAATATATAAACAGTATTGATCATGAAGCATGATCAAGTGACACTGTTTATGCTGGAAATTGTTGTGTCACAGAGATCAACCATGATCATCTTTTAGCCTGAAAGTGATTTGATATATTGCATATTGCTGCTAGCATATCATTAAATATAGCCTAGATGCAATTCTCTTTCAATGAGCTGGGAGACCACCATGAACTGGTTTAGCTGATCCTACCTTTTTATGTCTGAGTGGCATCCTCTCCTCCCCAAAATGGTTCTCAATAGAGTTTCCTGAATTCTTGATGGACATCTTGGGAATTTTCATCTTCTTTTGCATTATACTGTCTTCAAATTCCTCTACTGTTTCTGTAAAATGTAGAAATAAAACCAGGAAGAAACTTTGTGTTCATGAAGTTTCCAGGAAGTTAGAGGCATTTTTCATGAAACTCATCATAAAGTACCTACAGAACTCTTTTGCTCCATCTGTCCCATTCGGGCCTGTGACTTTCAGTCTCTCCATTCTCATCGTTTGTTACATTGAACTCACTGTAGCGCTCTTAAGATTTTCTGCTATCGTAGACCTAAAGATTAAGCTTTCACAGAGAGCTGTGATGCCAGCTGATCACAGTGTCCTCGCTTCCACCAGCCTGACTAGCTCATGCAGCACTTATACACAAGTGACGCTAGGAAATACGTGAGATCAGTACGATCTTTAAACCCAGACTGTTCAGTCTCGGGGATTAGTAATCTAGCTAAATACTAGAGCCTGAAAAAAACACCGTGCAATAGTGAGACTGTAACTGAGGCTATGCAAGACGTTTCATTTGGGAATACCATAAGAGTTGCACTGACATGAAACTAACGTGTTACAGACAAACTACTGATGAACAGGCTTCTACTATGTCATAAGGCACAGAGAAAACATTGTTCTGGCTGCTGTACCGCATCGCTTTCAGTGGCATAACACTACAGATAAGCTAACAAGCTAACCGCCATCCAGGAAAGCTACCCGGATAACATCTCCGGTAACGTTACTACATTCATGAAGAGGTGAAAATGACAGTAACGTTACATAAAACACATATTGTAAAGTGTGTTTATAATACAGTGACAGCTCTGCGTGCGCACGCAGCTAGTTAGCGCGTCAGCTAACTTGCTAACATGGGCTGGAAAGAATAGACAGCCAGCTAGCTAACGTTAGCTAACAGTTGTAAACAACCAGTGTCAATGGCTAACGTTGCATGCCACGTATTTAGCGGAGAAATCAGCACTACAACATCACAACAACAGAGCTAAATAGTCCAAGATGATATAACGAATGACTGTAAAAATCACTGAAGCCCAGATGACAAGGTATGGCCATCTACCAAACTTGTCATAGCATATCTCGCTAGCTGGCTAACGTTAGCTAGCCACAACCGAGGACGTTGTTGTGGCTACCAGTGTCAGATTCCAGCTGCCCATGTCTTGACAGATCGGAGAAAATAATGTGCTTAAAGATATTTCCGAGTATTATACACATTAACGGAGCTTGATCACACAGATAAAACACAGCATTATTAAGAGAAAAGGTGTGGTGTTAGCTGGCCAACTTACCTGCAAGGGCAAGGATCTGTGCTTCGCACGGCTGGCCTGTGCTGCCATTCTCTTCAGTTCTGTGAACCAGATACACCTTCTGATTATCAAAATCTGTTTTGTGCAGAGGTCTGAAATCTTCCACATTTGAAACGGGTAACGCGTAGCACATATCGTCTTCAAAAAACCTAACAAAAGCATACATTATTTACTTCTCTTTGGTCCTGCACTTTGGATATGGTTGACAGTTTTTCCTCACTAAGTATTAAAAAAATATATACACAAAGGGGGGTTGGGGATGGTTTCTGCGCTCGGCTACTCTCGTCTGGTCCACATCACCGAGGTAGATCATCAAGGCATAAGTAATAGACATGGGTTTAACTTGTTAGAGTTAAGAAATTACCAAGTCAAAAAGTACTCAAAAGGTTGTTAATTACTTTGAAGCAAATTAATGTTGTAAGTCACACCTTATAATTAAGTTGTTCAAAAACGTTCTTAGTTTCTGTCAAAACGCATACAAATATTTGAACATAGATAAAATAACTAACAAAAACTAACAATAACAAAGACACTAAATGTTTCAATATAAAATGTTTATTTTTATGTAAAATATTTTTCTTTGCATTTATCTTTTTAAAGCTTTGAGTTAGGATGTGAGGGAAGACATTTCCATGGTCCTGGATCATTAACCTTATCAATATACTGTAGACACCCATTACTACTGATTAGTACTTGTTCTGTCCTCTCTATGGAGGATAAAGCCACCAAGATGATTACCTGCCTGGTCTGAGTTCACTGGTGTGTCTGCTTTCATGTGTTTCGCAGTGTGCTCTTTTCACCTGCCCCTTGTTTCACACCAGGCAGACTTGAGGCCATCTGACAGAAAGGAACTCTTTGTTATTGTAAGACAGTCAGGTGGTTATACAATGGGATGGATTTCTCTCAGTTGTTACTCTAATGGAGAGCACCACAGTCGATAAACGACACTAACAATTTCGTTCTGCTTCGGCTGCCGTAATTGAAAAGTAACTGATGCAGAACTACGGAGACCTTTTTTTTTCCCTCTCTGATATTTCATTTCATAGTTTGAGGCATTTAGTTGGTTATGATTATTTCAAATGCCAGCTTCCCCATGATGTTTGTTCGCTGTGCTGTATGGCAATTCTCCATGCCAATATCAGGGTGTGTTAGATGTATAAGAGAGATTAAAAGAAACAAACAAAACAACAACAGTAACTCTCAAGACAAATTACCAGCTACTTTAGTCCAGTTTTTGCAGGGGTATTTATCAGAGCTGCAAGCTTATTGATAAAGGTTGTGATAAATATCCATTTTTCCTGAAGAGTCATTCTATTCACTGCTGTCAAATGAGAAAACAAACTATATTGAAAAGTTTCATTTTCACAAAATTTTATATCATGAAACTGTAAGGGTGAATTCGAATTTTATGTTCTCTTATGAAGGATTCCAGGTTTTTGTTGATCTTCCGGCAAGTCCTAAGCTATGTATACTTTGTATTTTTTTCCCTTATTTTTCTCTATAAGTTGTAACTTGCAAGCTACCAAACACTTGGTATATTCCTGTTCATTTCAAGTCTAATCTCTGACAGCCATGCTTTAAAAAAAACCCAGAAAAAGCAACTGTCACACAATGGCTGAGGGAATTCAGGCTTGTTTGTGGATCCCACTGAAACTCTTTGACATAATCAACATCTGTCCAAAGATTTGGACCACATGTACCATCTTATTCATCTTTTTAAATGTTGTTTTTATGATGATTTGTAACTTTTATGTGTCCTTTTTCTTTTTTTCCATGTTGATTTTTTCTTAGGATACCAATTGTAATCTGTTCGCTTGTTTAAACGTTCTAAAATCCAATAAATACTTTGCTTACAAAAAGAAGTTTCGTGACAATGAGCGGTGGTTCTTTCCTATATGTGGGGACTGAAACTTGGCAGAGCTTCAACAAACTATAACAGGAATGAGGGTGATAGACAAGAGATTTGAGCAGCTTCTCAACAAGCCGAACGGTGGATTACTGTTAATCTAATCTTCTGTTCAATGGCTCTCCTGTCCTCAAGGCTGGGTCTGCCACCATAAGGCTGCTCAGTTTCTGGAGCTTTCACTCTTTGAAGTGGCCAAAGGGGAATACCACTCCATTTGACAGCCACATCATGTTATTCCTATGGCCTGGGGAAGTTCAAGCAATTTTTGAACATGAGCAACTTTTTCCTCCAAGATTTTTCTCTGCGTTGTCATCAAGATCATGGAGGTGCTCCATTGAAAATGAATAGGAGGCTGACTAGAGACTCACTAAATGTACAATTTGGTGTGATTTTGTTTGTTTTAAATTCTAAAGTAGTGTTAACGGTTCTGAATGTAGTATAATAACAGCATATTCCCAGAAAATCACCTTGGGTATATCACAGCAACTTTCCCTCATTTTTACAAAATGACTGCCAACGAAGTGGTATGATGATTGTAAACCCCCTATGGTTATTGTTCATTACATTATATTATTACTTTGTATTGCAGTAACTCCCACTGCTGTTATTGTCTGATTCATATTTTTGCCAAATGTTGTTTGAACAGTCTTGCACTACTTATTATATCTGCACCTGTCTTTATATGGCACACCACGTCAGCCTCAGGAACTTTGTCCGAACTCCACAGGCTTCACAACTTCTTCCATGCATTTCCATCTTACTCACTGTTAGTTTGAGGTACTTTGCCCCATTGCACCTCCACACGCTCACGTTTGGCTTCCACCATGCCACTCTGCCTGAACGCTCATACTGAATGCTTTTTTTGTAAGCATATAGACTGGTATGTACACAGCACATTTATTACACTTGGTGAATGAAGTCACTCTGATTCTGATTCACAGGAGAAACTTATTAGATTTGGAAGAGGACAAAATAATTTGTAGAATTTGGCTAACGAAGACAGGAAGGCAATATCTGTTAATGAAATGAGCTGTTGTAATGCAATAAATAACTAAATGGGCAGCACTCTTAATTCAGTGGTACTCCTTTTTAAGTGTATGTGCAAGCTCACACATACAGACACACACACATACACACACAGCGTCTGGCCCATAAATAGGACTATTCACACTTGATTACATAGGGCCTGGATGAAGCCAGGCATTGCTTTTTGTAAGCTTAAAATGAGCTCTCCTCACCTTAAACACTAAATCACGATGCTTTAAAATGAAATAAACAATTAGTGCGCCCAATGCTGCATGCTTGCTTTTCACCATTAAAAAAAAGGACAGCAGGTATTTAACAGAAACGAACAGCAGCTATTTAAACTCAATCAGCTCTCTTTTGAAATAGTTAGTCAAGTGCATGAGAGCAGCTGAGTTTTTCTAAAGTATTGGCGCGATAATTAGCCAAAGACACAGTGATTCATTCAACCTTAGGGAAATAAGTCTAAATAATGTTTCAGCTATGTTTCATCTGCAGGGGTAGTTGATCGGGTGAAAGCTTGAATCAGGACAGAAGCCAGACATCATGTCCTGCCTATTAGCTCCACACTGCCAGGCTCATCTATCTTTATTGGTCATCCATTAGCCTGCATTAAAGGGAGACACGGGATAATAGCAGTAATGATGTTGATGATGGAATTAGACTGCGGGTACACACGTCACCATCGCAGTGCTACGTCTGGAATCATAAAGACTGCCCACAGACAGACAGATGGATGGACGGACAGATAAAATTAAACGAACACTTCTTTGCTTCGGCTCTGTGTGTGTGTGTGTGTGTGTGTGTGTGTGTGAAAAAGCGCAAGAGAGAGAGAGAGAGAGCAAGCAGGATGAGGTCTTGTAATTAGGTGAAAAATGTCTGTGGTGCTTCGGGGGGGTGCATTAACTTTACCGCACACAGACAGCCAATCAAAACGCAGCACCTGTGCCAATCTGCGGGATGGACAGACGCTGGCACAGGTGTGTGTGTGATGATGGTTGGCAGGGGCCGGCGCCAACCAGAGCAGCGGCATACAGACAACAGACCCGGCACAGGCCCGGCGATGCCAGGCATAAGAGAGGACAGCCGGGACAGAAGGATCATTAAGGGAAATTTCTGGAAAGGCGCTCTAAGATCAGGAAGGCGCGGAGCAAAATGACGACACGGGCACCCGGGTCTGAGGTGAGGGATTCGGAGGACTGCGAGCGCCTTTCATGGGCGGCGTGCTTCGGCGATCAATCACAAGTGTTTACAGTCTGGGGTGATATCATTTTCCTGTTTTGGTTGGAGGCATCTCACTGTCTTTCTCTTATTTTGCCTCTTAATTAGCTCCTCATGAATTACTAATCAAGCATGAAGAAGGCATTCGCCAATTTAAAAAGTGATAGCCCATGAAATGAACAGCAGAGTCTCATACGAGCACATCAGTTGCTCACGCTGCTGGGCCTGAGAACAGACCTTTGAACTGAGACAGGGAGAGAGGGAGCGCATGCAGAGGCAAACTTTATTGTGAGTAAATCCTTCATTAAGTATTTAGAATGGTATCATTGCTGCCCCGCCATCACGCTGCGTACGCTCAGTGATCCACCCAGGAGACATTGATCTTCTTCTAAAGGAACATAATGACCACCAGAGAAATACTGATCATATTTCAGCGCCAGTCAATTCAGTTCATTAGGGCCGCTCTACCTCCTGCTGGGGACCTGTATTGATCTGTCCAGTGTCACAGGGCTGTTATTCTCCACTAACTAGATAGGGAACTCGCGAAACTGTAATTTATACAGCGGCGACGGCGAGCAGAACAATGGACAACGGGGGAACAAACAAGCCCGAAATATATGAAAGAGTGGATTTGCTCTGTTTCATGTCAGTGCAGTGACTTTTCAGAGAGGAGCGCAGACGGTCTGTTTGCGTGCCTGACTGCCTTGGCATCAAATGTCAGACACGACACAAGAAATCCTAAAAGTATCAAGGCCATCCCCGGGTTTCAGAGAGAATTTTTCTTATACCTCTAATACCTTTTCCACCGTCGCCTCTCCTCTAATCTCCACTTATCTGGGAGCCAGGTGAGCCGCGGCACATGGCTGGTGGGCAGGCTTTGGTCTGTGGGAATAGAGCTCATCTTAATGGTATTTCTCCCCTCTTCTTTTCCCCTCCCCTTTCCCTCCAGGGCGGCTGTCAGACCGAGGCGGAGGCGAGCCAGAGAGCTCCTCACTTGCCGCTGTAGCTGACAGCAGGGAGCCACTGGGATTGGACCGGCGACCACAGCTGCCCGGCATGCAGCGGAGCAGCCAGGCTCACAGGTGCACAGCGTCTGACAGATAATAGCAGATAAAGCCTTGGCCAAACAGCGCTCGCTCCCGGCTGGGGAACGGGGACCGGCGGCGGCGGGGCGGGGCGGAGGGCGCGTGTTGAGGGGCAGAGGGCTTTGACAACCAGCAGCCTTTAACTTCACCGCCGACCGGCCAGACACAGGCTCACACCCGGCCACCCACGCAGACACCCACCCACTCACACACACACACACACACACACACGTCAAGGACAGGCAAGGTCGCTGATCTCAAATCCTTCCACAGAGTCATCGCCGCAGCTTACTGTACACTTGGAGGAGGTTGAGATTGATCGCGGCTTAATACGGAGCGCTGGTGCTGCTTGCTGCATCTGAAAAAGCACATCAAAACCCAGCAGTCGTATTAGCTTATTTATTTATTTGCTGCCATGACTTGCCGCTTTGTTATTATTCTTGTTCTAATTTCTGTTGAAAGTGCTGTGAGTCTCCAAAGTACAATAAAAATTAATTTGTTTATGCCACAGCACTTTTTCCCTCCATCTATCCTCATTCTATTTCATGTTTTTATTCATGTCCAAATCAGCTTTTCATCTTAGCAAGCAAATCTAAACTCAACGACAGTGAGGAGTAGACGGAATATAAACACATTTTTGATCTGTTTAGCTAAAATAGTGCTGATGCAAAGCTCCATAAATTTGTGATAAAACTCAACATTTGTTAGCATTCATATCCAACCGTGGTGACTAACTTGGCTGAAGTTAAATGTCTAACGCGCCCTGCTTTGCTCCTTGTGGAAAAGGCGGATCAGGGAGCCCAAAAAAGTGAAGAGACACAAAATCTCACAACACATATCCCTCAGCCGGGACGCGGGCGCACTAAGCAGGATTCCGGCTTTGACAGTGACACGGCGCGGCACGTGTCATGCACCTCCCCTGCCCGTCCAGCTGCGGCGGGCCGGCTGACACGACAGAGGGAAAACACAGTCCATCTCTCACTGCTAGGACGCGTTTACGTCGGCGGAGGAGAGAACGGTCAAGATGTGATCTGGCAGCCAGGTGCTACAGGGCCGGGGACACGCGGCCTGACAGCCGAGCACCACTGTTCCTCGCTGAGCTACGGCCGCAGATAAACAGACACAGCAGAACTTTAGAGGCGCAATAAGTACGATTTTTTTACTGTCCCAGAGCACAATACAACCATAATATATCTATAGGGTTTTGATAGGGTCGGGGATCAATATCAATGACTCAACGATAACATTGCCAAGTGTTGAGATTTCTGCCTTTCAGACCTCACTTCTAAGCAAAGCACTCCCCTGAGAGGGAAACACACAAACACACACACATACGTGCACACACATGGTGCAGAAAGGTGGTGTTTTTAAGTTTACTGCAAATTCTACCCAGGCAGAGACAAAGATGCTCTAACATTGTGGAAGTAGAGGACAAGTAAATCCATCCGTCATTCCTGTTACTGCCCTGCAGAGTTAGCCACAGACAGCTATGCAATACACTGACTGTAGTGCTAAGACACAGACAGTAAGAATAATCAACAAGGCACCGCAAAGGGCTTTTAATTTTAGTAGTGCTTAAACACTTACATTTCTTAATAGATAATGCTATAACTTAATGTGTTACTTCTAATAGGAGTGATGCTGCAATGTAACAAGTTACTTTTTAAAGGACATTCCCCAACACTCCCCAAGTTCTTTTTAAAGGGGCATTCCACAACACATGAGTAGGAGAAAGGCCTGAATTATATAATCATATAGCTCCAGGGATGCTGCTCCAAACTCTGACCTCCCTGTGGAAACAAGGCCAATGGATTATAGGGATCGATAAAGCATCACATTATTATTTATGCATGCATATGTGGCCTCGTGCATAGAGACACCCATGCACGTTCCGACAGGGCGACTCAAGACACAGACCGAGAAAGGGCTGCTAATGACCTTGACCACACCGGTGCGACGTCTCCCGGCAACATGGAGCCACAGAGCAGTTTGCTCACTTTGCGCCGTGTCGCGCTCTCATATCCGCACCGGTTACCATATTAACACCTTAGCTTAGCAACAAAGCCCCATCAGCAGTAACAGGTGACCACGCTGTCAGCAGTTAGCCTTTATATTAAATATCCCATCGCCCCTGATACAGGCAGAACTCAGTGGGGAGTGAATAACAGTGATGTGATGGTTGTTAAGATAACGCTGCTCCACATACAGGCGCCTGCACAAATGGCCGCGCAAACAAGCTACGCGTGCACACACACCACACACACTCTCTCGCACACAAACACACAGTCCAAAAACTCAATCCACTAGCCATAACACAGAGACAGAGTGGCATCAACCTCTATTATCCAGTCCCTATGCTGGAAACACAAAAGGCTCCCTGGAACAAAAATCCAATCAGTCCTCTCTAGGAGGATTTGCTCCACAGCAGTGCTCAGCAACACTGGTGGCTCTGCTGGTGACAAAGAAATAATCTCAGAGCCCACAGCCGGTTCACAGCCTGTTTACCGCCTCCGTCACATCGCCCTTCCTTAGAAAGAGGACAGAGAGACAGAGGCTACGCTTCTCTGTTGTCATTTACTGTCCTCTGAGTTTAGCACTCTCTCTCTTTTTTTTTTTATTTTCTGCGTGCGAATACACGAAACACATGGTTGACTATGTGTACAGTGCGTGAAATTACGGTATTTGCGACGCAGGGAATATTTACTCAGAGCATTAGTAATGTAGGCTTGACAAAAAATAAAAAAAAAAACTTCAAG
>OMLF01015290.1:7833-23928 GCA_900302615.1 Holocentrus rufus
ACTGTACACAGTCTCAAAGGGCTTTACAGGCCCACAGTTTACAAGAAACAGAATAGGACGACACCCCCTGACTTAACCCTCATATCGGGCAAGAAAAAACTCCCCAAAAAACCCACAGTAAGGGAAAAAGGGAAGAAATCTTGGGAAGGACCACGGAGAGAGGGGGCCCCTTCCTGGCCAGTCTTGAGTGCAACAGGTGCCGACCAAGTGGGCGATTATACAATAAATAAAAAAAAACAATAAAGAAAACAGCAACAAGGAAGGAACAGCAGCAAGCCTCAACGGACGCTGGTGTGATTAAGAGAACTGGTCACAATCTATATGAGACCATAACACCCTTTTAATTTTCTTACAGTGTTCATTATCCTGGCAAGGTGTCAACAACCACAAGGTAACCACAGACATACACAGACTACTTCAGTGTCCACACCCTCTCCCTCTCTTTTTCCCAAGTGTGTTACATGTGAAGTGTGTATCAGTAGGTGGCAGCAACAGCCATGTACAACATGTCACCTCATAGTGCAACAACTGCAGTCCAACAGTGCCAGGTCTCAGTATGCCTGCACGGTCACTTTACTTCATCTCTTTTTTCCCTTTGTCCCTCTGCCGTTGTAGTTTCTGTGTTGCCTTCATTCCAAACGATCTTCTCTGGGGACTCAATTAAGTTGAGATGCGACAATGCTGCAGCTGGGAGCCGGGTGACATGGTACTTAAACAGTACTGTGGTTCAAGGCCAAACGGAGCAAACCTTGAGCATCGCGGTTGCTTCCCCCACGGACTCGGGCTCTTATGCCTGTGAGAGCAATGGTCAAAAGAGTCAAGATCGCAGTATCTCAGTACTGGGTAAGAATGTCACTTGTGTTAAAACTCCAAGAATTTAGAAGGAACTCCCTGTTTTACAAAGGAACCCCCTATCTAAAACTAACTCTCCTGCTGATTCTCTGTTTTCTCATTTCCTCTTGTTTACCCCCCTCATGGCTGTTCTGCACAGACTACGTTCCTCCCGCCTCACTCTCCATCCAAACCGGCCAGCCGATGATGCGGAGGGGTGACGCATTCAGCCTGGTCCTCCAGAATGACGGCGGTCTGAATGGATGGAACTGCTGGGTCTATATGGAAGGGGCGGTCAGAAAGATTGGGCTCAGAGGGAAGCAGGGAAATAGTCATGTCTTTCAAGCCCCCAAGCTGAATGACTCCAGGGCCATTTACTGGTGTAGTGACAGGGCTAACGAAATTAGGAGTAGCCCAGTCACCATCAGGACCTCAGGTAGGCCTACTCTTCTTGACTATATACATTGCATTACATATTGTTTTTTTGCTGATGAAACCAAGGTCATGATGTGAGCCAGGTAGACTCAACCATCAAATTATATGCTTCTGCCATGTTTTAGTCAGTAGAGTCCAAAGGGTCCTCTGCAATATTTACATAATGTCATTTTATCGCTTTGTCAATCAGTTATTCTGTGCTGTGTGTTGGCCTACATTATGTTTGTTTACCACTACACTCCTTCCTTAGCTAGTATTTTACTTTCATTACTAGTTAATTCACATAGGGCTTTAATGCTGATTTACTTCTACCTTTCAGAGAAGGAGGTGTTGCTGGAGATGATACCTGGGCCTGCTATGGAAGGGGATAGTCTGACTCTCAGCTGTCTTGCCTGGGGCACCCGTCAAATTAGTAATGTCATTTTCTACAAGGATGGCAATGTCATAAAGAGTGGTAGCAGTCCTACCCTCAAAATCGACAAAGTGAGTGACTCCAGTAGGGGAAAATATAAGTGTAAGGCCACCTACACGTACAAGGGCGCGACTAGCGGGACCCCATACGAAGAGACCTCTGATGCCCAAGAGCTGTTTGTCCAAGGTATGCATACCCAATCAACACTGTCCAGAAGACTGCTATGCCTTTGAGGAGGGTGAAAAATAACCACTGCTTATATTGAATGAAGTTGCCCTCCCTCTACATGCATTTTCTTAAGTCTGTCTCCTTACTTTTTCAGCACCTCCTCTCAGGGCAGCTCTCTCTGCAGAATCTGGCATGTCCTGCTCCTGCTCCGACTGTCCCAGTGATGCCTCCTATCGTTGGTACTTCAAAGAGGGTGACCAGCCATGGGAGGCTAAAGGGATGGGTGAAACCTACCCTGACTCCTATGCAGTTGGTAGTTATGCGTGTAGAGCTGTGTGGCCGAATAAGAGAACTTTACTCAGCAACGTCCACTCTAGTGAGTTCCTGCCTTTTGTTGTATCACAACTTTTTCTCATACATATATTTCACAAAAGATCATGTGAAAGGGGTTTGAGTGGGTTTTCAAAGTTATACCAAGAACCCGACTGATGTTTTGGCTGGCCAATATAATCATCAAATATTGCATCATCACAGGATGTATATGGGAAAAAAAGATTGAACCTATTACACTGAAAAGGACTTAATGATCATTTATTTATCAGATTTATTGTTCTACTGTTAAACATCAAGTCTTCTGTGCAACTATTTGATTACCAAATTTGATGATTCGTTGCTACAAGTGTGTCTTTTATATTTAAAAAAAATATCGGCCAATATATTTTTATCGGATGTTTTTACTGCCAAATAAAAACATCATTATCAGCCTCAGAAATCCAGTATTGGTCAGGTCCTATCTTAAATCTTATCGTAAAATTCTTTTTTTCTTTTCTTTTTTCTTTTTTTTTTTTTTTTTTTGCTTGGTGACAATGCATTTCTGACATTTTCGGGTTTTGAAAGCTTTTCATAAGCCCAAGAGATTGGAGAATTTCTTAGTAGTCCTTCAATACAATAATCACCAAAACTGTTACAATGCTTCTACACAGTGACTTGTAACATCAAGGCTGTTTCTGTTTTCAGTGTCAACCCCGCCTCAGCCCACTGTCATCATCGTCATCATCCTGGTCATAGTTGTAGGCATTCTGCTGTGCCTGGTGGGCTTCTTCCTGTACAGGAAGAGGAGACGTGACTCTGGTAAATAACATCACTTCACTTCTTTCTGGGTGTGCAAGTGCATGAGGCTGTTTGACCCCCCGCCAAAAATCATGTCTTACTCTTTGCAGAACCGATTTACCAGGACGTTCCACTGACCGCAGTTCAGGCAAAAGAAGGAGATGATGGCGGGTACGAGGAGCTGCAAAAAAAAGAGAGGGAGAAAGAGTACGACAACCTGAAGGCAACGACCTCGGGCGAAGAGAAGAAGGAGGACGCGTATCAGCCGCTGCAGAAGGGGGAAGTGAAAGACGCGGTGTACCATACACTGGGGCAGGAGGGGGAACCAGGAGCCGACGGAGGCTACACAGCACTGACAAAGAAGCAGGGCGAGGCAGACTACCAGACACTGGGGACCACAGGCAACAAGGGGGAAGAGTGACAGGAAGCTGTGGCTTAATAGTTATCGACTCAAGTGCATCTCATTCAAAAGTCTATTGAAGCTTGCACAATCATTGAACACGCAGCGAGTGTGTTTAGATAGCAGCCCTCTCCCAAACCGCTGCAGCTAATAGAAGCATACTTTCACAGCTCCCCAAAAATGTCTTCACTTTCTCCAAAAGGCCCATGCATTAAGTTCAAAGTGTTTTGAAGCCCAAAACACTTTTTGCACCGAGTGCAAAGATCTGATATTCACCTCAGTAGTTCTCATGTAAGTGAGGTGAAGATGAAAAAACATAAATGTAGCGCTATATGGGACCCTCAAGTGGCACCAAAATGTTTCCCTCAACTTTATGGATTGCAGGTTGATCTAAAGGCAAATCTTTGTAAGACTTTGCCAAAGAAGCACAGACAGTTTTATGTCAGATAATGGAGCATGGGAAACTAAGCTAGTCTTAACCACAGGTTCGAAAAATGAACAAATAAAGCAGAAGCTGTATGCTGTCAGCAGTTTATCAACCCTGATACTCATAAATTCCACAGAATTATACTGTTATATCAAAATCCTTATTCATCATGATCATTGAGACATTCATTCATCCACTTCCTTATTCACTCAAACTTCATTCCTATATTTTGTAATGTACAGAATTGCTTGAATGCTTGACATCATCAGACTTAATGCAAAATGCCCAGCAGCGATAGTTTGCTCATATTACCATGTAAAGTTAATACATTCAGTTACACAGAACATCCTGTGTCATATTTTTTTTTCAGTTTGAACACTGTCCTTGTGAGATTCTACTTCTGCCAAAAAAAAAGTAAAAGCACTTTAATATTTCACTATCTATGCTAAAATGTTTAAGATAGCCAATAAACTTAGTAACTTACTAAGATATATCTAATTTTGACATTTTTTGTGAACTCTGCATTTTTTGTGTATTAAAATACAGCATTTATATTTTAAATAAAGCATTTTTTAAAATTTTTACTTAATTTTGCTGTTCTTTTATATTCATGTACCATTATTCTACTCAGAGCTGTGTTGTAAAGCACCAGCTCTGCATTATACCCTTCAATATTCAACTAATCAATGCATAAACCTTTGAGGATTGGTACATACTACACATAGATGTAATCACTTAAATCCTTTGTAGTGGCTGGAAGAATGAAAAGAAACTAGAAAGACTGGATCAGGTGGAGAAAAATTAACTGTGGAGAAAAAAACAGGTAGAAAAAAGTGGAGTCTACATTTAATAGAAGCTGAGATCAAGGGAGTGAGAAATGCAAATACATCAGAAAAAACATCTTGAGACTGAGACCGAAATCCAGAACTACAATCTTGACCAATATCTACACTACTGGTCATTGCATTGAATTGTAGACTCGAACTTTTTCCAGAGGACCAGTTAACACAGAGGACGATGATGATGTAAGAGGATGACAATCTGCATGAAATCCGTGTTTTATCACCTTGAACATGCTGCTGCCCTGAGGAGACATCAGCTGTTTGGCTCCTTAACCACAGTGCCTCAACTGATACAGATCTTGAAAAACCAATGTTAACACCAATACTTAAATTCTGAGAGCCTATATTCATGCAAAACCTCACCGAGTATTCTGTTTCCTCGTATTTTTACCAGAAGGGCGGAAGACCTCTGACACCTCTGGCGCTTAAACTCCCTATTGAAAAAATAAAAACGAACTTATTTGAGCTGTAAGACCTATTCAGTGTCAGATAAAGCTCTGGGTGCATCAGGCATTTAAATGAAGAATATATGCACAAATAATGTAAATAAGAGAGAATTAAGAGCTTAAAATGTCCCATAAATAAGATTTCATGGTAGTATTTACAGGTTTTATGTAGCCAGGGAGGAACCTCTATCATAGACACTAACTGATATTTAATATTCAATAAAAGGCCAACATGAGATCACAATAAAGCAAACTGGTATTTCTGTCTAATCGCACTCTCTACACTCCCTCCCTCCTTCCTGGTTTTTTTTTCTGCATCGTCTCTTTCTGTGCCCTTTATCTCTGCCCATCTCACAGAACGACACCACAAGGAGGTACAAAAAAAAAAAAACACTGCCAAGTACATGCTGCAGCATTCTCAGATGTCAGCAATGGATATCTCTCTCTTGCCCTCCCACTGGCAGATGGATGCAGGATAATCCCCCTGATTTTAGACCACAGTGGGAGAGGGCAGAGAGAGCGAATCCCTGTCCCTCAGCACTTACAGCTGGTGGAGGGAAACCAGTGAGCCCCTTATTCAGTTCCCCTCAAAATCTCTATTTCTCCTAATTTCCTCTGGTGTAATATCTTTTAGCTGGATGATCAATATGCTGGCTGAGCAGAAAGGGAACATGAAACCCCTGTTTTCAAAATGTTCAGAGTGCTGTTCGCATTTCTGAGGCGTATGGGTACGGAAGAGGGGGCGGAAGGGAGAGTCCGGAAGCAGACAAAACACGCAGTGTAAAAAACTTTTCACTTTAACCATCTGTTTGCAGTAATATAATTTGTTCACAGTTTATGCACCATTTTAAACCAGCACTGTCAAAAAATGTTAATCTAAACTAGTTATTTCGTTTCATTTTCATAAAAAAAAATCGTGTTTTTTTCCTGAAAGCAAGTAGGGAAAAAAAAAAGAAATGGGATGAGATCCAATCCATTTTTACTTGCAGTTTCCATTTGACTGTGCTCCTGAGCCACACAAAACAGGCAGTGTAAAAATCTAACTTTTCACTCTAACCATCTGTTTGCAGTAATATAATTTGTTTACGTTTTATGCACCATTTTAAACCAACGCTGTCAATCTAAACAAGTTATTTAGTTTTATATTCATTCAAAAAATCTTGTTTTTTTCTGAAAGCAAGCAGGGGAAAAGTAATGGGATGAGATCCAATCCATTTTTACTTGCACTTTCCATTTGACTATGCTTATGGAACTACTAACACTGCAAAATACAAATCATTTAAAACCATTAGTGCCAAACAATGTCCATGAAAACAAGTTATTTGGCTTATAGCCAGTCGTGAAAAAATTGTTTGTCCTGAAACAACTGAAAGCACCTCCTGGTGGGATGAGGTAATCCCATTTGTTCCCACACGCTTTCACTTGTTTCAGTAAATCTGGTGAAAAAGGGAGAATAAGGCAGATCAGCCCACTAGTATCAATAAAATGATACTCAATTCAAAAATATTCCGGACAATAAATTGATTAGCATTAGAAACAAACAGGATTATCACATCCAACAGGCAGATTTCTTTTTTACCTTGATGTCAGAAAAACAAGACCTTAACACAGATATAAAGTGTTCCCCATGTTTCTGAAACTAAACAACTTGTTAGTCAGTGTGTCACTTGTCAGTGAAACCAAAATGAAAAATCTATTTTTGAAGAATGTGGGGAATTTCACAGACTGCCAAGATGATCTGTACTCGTTTTACTGGAGTAATCACCTCTAGGTTTTATTATACAATAATAATTTCCACATGTACATGATTTTTACATATACAATTTGACTTTATAGTCAAGAACAAAACAGTTAACAATAAAAGAAAAGGGACTGATGGATCAGTCTGAAAAAGTGGTTCAACAAACAAAACAAAAATGACAAAAACAGTAAAAACCCTAACATTTAATATTCACCCTTTCTTCGACTGTGAAGGAGACTAACTACGATCTTTGAATGTAATCCACTGGTTGAAACACGCTTCTCAGTCAAAGTGATTCTGTGCGCCTCTCTGACCTAACATCTTTTTTTTTTTTCACCTTTCACCTTAATTTTGGGGCTAATTAAAGAACTCACATCTACCAACAAAGATATTACTCATGTACAGTGAAACGGCATTATTGTGCCGTAAGTTATCAGTTATTTTTATGTTTATTTATTATGTAAAAATATTCCAGTCCTTCAAGATATGTATCCTCTCTTCAGTTGGTTGCACTACAAAGCAAAGCAAAAGTAGGAGAGACTGTGAGATCCACATGTGGCTCGATAACCCTCACTAATCTCACTTCATTATTCTTTGTGCCATTTGAAACTTTCAAGCATCCTGAAGTGTGTCACTCGGCTGGCACCATACTACAGCTTCAGCTCAGTGTCTCATTGGTGTGCCACTGTAACAGAGAACACAGGCTGGCCTGTGTTGCGGTTTTTAGTTCTCATTTTGTCAGCAAACTCCTTTTCCTGGAAGAGAATACGCTGACACTCTGAATTGTCTGAATGTGACAGTAGCGTAACAACAGAGTAAAATAAGCATCGACATACATCACATGGAAAGCAAAGGGAATCAAGATTCAGAAGTGAAGTTTCAGGGAAAATAATAACCTTGACAAGACAAGAAAATATCCTTAAACTAAGAAGCTAATTTGACATGGGGTCATAATTATTCTGATTCCCTTCAATAATGAGTCTTTGACAAGTAGTCGGGTTAGTGGTCTAGTGTATACACACACACACACAAAAAAAAACAATTTCACTGTATCTACTTAAGAGAGCAGTGTAAATACAATTAATAGGTCTTAAATTAACTTTCTCTGGGTATGAACAGACAAGCAAACCAATACTACAGCGCAGAATACTTTGTTGTATTGGCACAAGTAAGATGCTTTTTCTTAAAAGTGTGCACATTAAGGACAGAACTTGAGATTTTTAAGTGTCATTGATTTTAAGTATCAAAGCTTTCAATATGAGCGTGCTGTCGAGTGAAAACCTCCCAACTCCAATTGATGTTCATGCTATAACTTCCTCTGTATGAGGCCGAGAAAATGATACAACCCTTTATGAAACCAATTCAGAACCAATCAGATTCTCAAACTAAAAAGCTGCTTTTCTTAATTGCCGAAACGTAGGCATTGTGGAGGTACGAGGTTTCCACCCGACAGCAGCAGTACACAGGTGACCAACGTGTTTCTACAGACTGGTGATCTTGAAAGATTTTAATATAAATGAGAGGCAAACAAACAAAATCAAACCCCTGTTTTGTATATATATTTAAAGGAATTTATACAATTATTAAAATAAATAAACACACTATCAAAGAAAGCAACCCAACCGGGCCTAAAACAAACCCCTTGTCCAATAGAGAAATTGCAGTGGCATCAACAGGGAGGGCCTAAAATACTCTTACCGTCACACAAGGTACACAAACTGCAATCACACAACAAACACACTCTTTAGATTGACTACCGCCTCCTGCACCTCCTCCCCACCTCCGCCGTGGTCATTTAAAACAGTTCAGTTATAATAATGTGGTCAGACTTGCTGAGCACGGTCCCGTTTCAAAGTTCCCCGTTTCAAAGTACTGTTTCTGTCTCCCTACTCCAAAACCCCCGTCTGCAGCAGGATCCCCCTCCTTACGTCAGCTCTCGCTCCTCCTCCCCTCCGTAGAGGTAGTTATTGGTTCCGGCTGGTTGGACGTACTCCTCAGTTTTGTCCCATTCCGACACCCAGCCTCCGCCCATGCCTCCTCCTCCGTTGGGGTCCGACCCCTGGTTCATGGCCCCGTAGCCCGCCCCGCCGCTCGTGCGGTACAGCTCCTCCGTCTCGTCGGCGAGCTCGTCCTCACCCAGGATGCCGCATTTCTCGTCGCTCAGCTGCTCCGGCTCGGCCCAGGCCTGCTTCTCTCCGGATGCAAAGAGGCCTGCAGCACGGAGACAAATCAGATGAACCAGGACTCTGAACTGTCTTGAATTTTAGAGGATGACTGTTGACAGCAATTATATGGGAGGGAAAATCAACCAAATATGAGATTTATATGTCTTCTCAATAAAAAACCCAAGATGCATTCACTTGATGTTGAATTTTTAAACTGAAATATCTTTGAAAATGTGCTATTATGGCTTCCACAACACCTAGCATATTATATTTTCATGCACAAGTTAAATTTTCCAATTTCAGTTTCACCCTCAAAACCTTTTTGACCTTTTAAGTGTTCATGCACTGATGGAAGGATGAAGGGAAATGAAAAAGGAAGAGAGAGATTCACACCGTAGAATATAACACCTCCGTAATGAACAAGCGAGGCAATGAGGAACACGCCCTGCCACTCTTCTCGCGTCTGCAGAGAGAGGGGAGAAAAAGAGGAAGAGGGCAAGAAGAGGTGTGAAAAATGAAATGCTGCAGAGATGAATGAGGCTGAAAGACTGACAACAGCTTGAATGAGTGATAAGTTATGAGTTTTTGGAGAGATATGTTTAGTAAGGAACGTGTGTGGTTTATAATTTGGGTTTGATGTCAACCGTAGATGTTCGAAACCAATAAATAAACAAAATCAAACCGATGTGGTGTGTATATGTGTATTTTCATCTATATGTGTGTGTGTGTAAATCTGAAAAAAATGCTCCTCTGATATTCTAATACACTCTTCGGTCCATTTTCTTTGTAGTCTGCCTCTAGGGTTTTATCCACTACTCCTCCCTGTTATTTCCACTGTAAATAAATAACTTTACGCACTTATTTCTGGTCTTAGGTTGCTTCCCTTTTCCTGAACAAGCTGGGTCGTAACACTGTCATATATCATCAATTTGCTATTTTATTTCTTCATTGTAACCACATTTTCTCAACCTGGCCCATTTACGTCAGCCAGGGATTTTCTAGATTTCCCAGCATGCTGTATTTCGGTTGCATTGCATTATGGTGCTCTGAGGCTGTGATAAAGGAGAAGTTGGATTTATTTCTGCATGATGGTAAAATGTTGGTTCCAAATTCGGAGGTTGGAAAGGAGAGCTTCCTCTTTAGTTTAATATGACTGAAACCAAAACCTTGATGTTTTCTATTGATTCAGAAAGCTGATTTTTTTTCCACTATTGAGCTCCACTGTCGCTGCACTGGTAATCTCAATGCGACATCACGTCTATATTTGGTCAGCTGGGAATAAGAAACTTACACCAACAAAACAACGAAATAGGCCCAGAAATGCACGTTACATCAATATGATTGTTTCTGAACAGTGTTAAAGAGTGGATTTTTTCCCCTCTCTGAAATAATTTGTCACCCATTCACTGGCACTCTTGCAAATTATACAGTAATTTACGGTTTGTAAATTAGAGCAACATGCATGTCCTCACCTTATGCTTTGTCATGGCTCCAACTATAAGTGGGCAGACCATACCAGACAGGGTGCCCACACCGTTAGAGATGCCCATAAGGATACTGGCGTAGCGTGGTGCAATGTCCAGGTGGTTAACATTGAAACCTTATGAGGAAATATATGTAAATTATTATCAACAGAAAAAAAAAGTCTAATATATGAGGTCAAACTTCTCATCAATCTGCCATTGGGATGAGATAATCCCACTTTTTTCACTTGCTGCAAGAATTTTAACACTGAACATGAGACACAGTTACTTGTTAGGATGCAGATTTTTTTTACAGTGCAAAGGTGTCAGCAACTGCAATAGTTGCGATGCAACTGTTAACAAGGCGAGAAAACCAAAGAATGTGCATTCAACAGTGATAAAAACCAGGAAGCTGCTAAGGGGCATCGAGAAATATACTGCACTGAATGTCTCACCTGAAATGGCGAACCCAGAGAAACCCACGGCCAGGACCAGGAACGTAATAGCGACACCTTTAGTATGGGAGAAGCCTACCACCAGCAGCAGGGTCGCCTCCATCCCAAAGCCTGTTAACACACCACAGAGCAAGACAACAAAGAGAATGTTGTTTGCACTGAAAATGACAAAGAATGGAAGGAATGAGCTGTGCCAATGACTTGCATGAAGTTTCAATGCAAGTGAACAGTGAGTCAGTCGGAAGTCATTTTTATTCAAGTCTTCCCTCTCTTCCACTTTACGACATGCTGTTGGGAGCGGTGTGACCTGATATTGCCCCGGTGCTTGCTCTTTGCATGGCACAGTTTCTATCAAGGCGATATCCATACGCTTCCCCATTTCCCTCTCAATTCTGTATCGATTTCTGTCGGTGGTTCAAAAATAGCCTACAGGGGCCGTGCTGCTGTTTTACACTGAGTCATCACTAGCCTTAAACAGCACATGCTTTCTCACCCAAACTGACTACATGCTGTGGTTAACCCCGTGATCAGCAGACAAGTTCCTACAAGAGAACTAGCCCTCTGACAAGAAAATGGTGTAAGCAGAAAAAGTTGCAAAAGCAGTTGCACTGAAATTATTGTAGAATTCATAGAAAGCTTGAATCATGACTTTAGTTTAGAGCTTCGAGTTGCTAGAAGAAAAAACATCCTCAATATAAAGTGATATATTTCAGATGATATTTTATGGCCATGGTAAGAAAACTGCAGTCTCTATACACTCTGTACAGACTTGCTAACCCCGCCTTCCTTTATTTCTGTCCTGTCTTACCGCCACAGTTCATGAGTTTCCTGACGTTGGTGGTGGTCATGATCTGGTTGGAGCGCAGATAGTCAGCAATCTGACCCCCGATGGGCACGATGATGGTCATGACCAGGTGGGGAAGGGCAGATACGATGCCCACCTAGATGCAAAGAAACACAAAAACAATCCTTTTTACGAAATAGATAAGGGAACAGACACACAGTTTGTTTCTACACTTGCAGGGAGTGTCAACACACAAGGCCAACATGCATCATCATTGACGCACACACACACACACACACAGTCATGCCTACGTTTTGTTACCTTGCTAATCTCAAACCCAAACACTTCCTCGAAGTACGCAGGCTGGCTGATGAGAAGCAAGTAGAATGTCCAGCTTCTGCAGAAATTAGCCACAATGATGGCATAAACTGGCATGGAGGTGAAGAAAGCCCGCCAAGGTGTGTTGAATTTCTGCAAGTGGGAGATGCACATGTTAGAGATTTTAATGCAACTGGGAAAAAGAGATAACAAAACCTACAATCCAGTCAGGATTAATTTGTTATTTTACTAATGTGCTTATGTATGTTTATGAAATTTGAAAATCTTTGGCCGATGTCACAGATTTTATTTGAGCTAAATAATACTTTTTTTTTTTACCATTTGAGATCTCCATTAAAACCAAGCAAGCACCAGAAACCACTACACTTAAGCAGTTAAAAGACTTTATTTGTGCTTTGAACACAAATTGAGGAAACAAATTAGTATGGCTGACCACTGACATCTACAGTATCAGTTGCACTTTCTATTCCAGGAACTTGCAGTTTGTAGAAAGTAGTGTGTTTTCTTAGATAGGTTCACTTACTGGTAAGAGATGTTTACTTGATGTAGAAGATAAGCTAGTGCCAATGACTTGTGACTAAGCTAAAACAAATCTTTCAGAAACAGCTCATGATGAAGACTGACTGATTATAAGGACTCAAACTTTGCTGTTCTTCACTTAAATCTATTTGTGTTCATGTACCTCTCTTATAATGTTTTATAAATGTAAACAAGCACCACCTAAATCATTACCAGTATTTTATCCTTTTGTCTTTGTGTTGCCACTGATGTTGCAAACTCTTTACACTCACTTGATGTAAATATGAATGCCATGGCAACGTCCATTTTGCACATCAGTATTGGTAAGCATGATTAGATTCTGCATCTGCATCTTATCATGCAAAGCAATTTATGCACTGACCGTGACTGGCGTGGTGTTCTGGACTGACTCGCCGATGCTTTCCTCAATGTACTTCCTCTCCTCCTCGGTGATGGTGGGATGGGCTGCCGGACTCTCGTAAGACACCAGGACCCAGAAGCAGTACCAAATGACCCCAAAGCTGCCTGGTGGGAGGAAGGAAGACGGAGCAACGAGTAAGAGAAGGACAGAAAAAGGAGGTGTCAAAACAAGAACAAAAAGACACTGGCTATTTGAGCTTCATGCATCAGTATCTGCTGTGCTATTATGAGGGTTGTTCATATGATTCTGCAGCAACGTCACCAAGACAAATTATTGCATGGTTATTAATGAAGCGATTCTCTTTGTGTTTAATTTGTGGTGAGGCCTGCTTTGTGTACACACTGACACACTGCCTTTAAATAAATATTTTAGGTGTCAGTGTTTTTATGCATTAATAGTCTGAGCCAATTAATCACAACAGGATTCTGTAAACGCTATTATAGCCGTAATTAAAGCATCATTATTGCTGACACTAATAGCACCGTCGTTATGAAAATGTGTTTTAATATCTAGTGTTCTCTCTGTTCATTTTGAACAGTTCAAAAAAACATTTGAGGGTCAAAGGTCATTTACCGTAGACGTAGAAAACTGATGACCACCCTGAGTACTGGACCAGGATTCCAGCTAACGGCATGGCAATCACGGCTCCGGCATAAGAACCTAACATGCACAGACACATTGTGATACAGGAACAGTTTCTAAATTGATTGCAAACATCCGTCATGTAAAGCCAGAGAGAAGCACGGATTAAAACAATAAAATAATCTCACCACAAAAGGCTGTTGTTGCCAGGCGACTTCTTTCAAGAGGTGGTGCCCATTTTGCCCAGATGCCATGACAGGCAGGATATGAAACCCCCTGCGGCAGGAAATTCAGTCATATTAAAACATAGTTTAAGTATGACCAACCAACTGACTTTAACTGAGGACCTGGTTTACAACTTTAAATCCCTTTTAACTACGGCATGCAGCCAGACTCAGATGAAGCTAAGTGTGAACTCTTCTATGTGCAACAAAAAGCCACAGAGCAGAGTCAAGCACCTCCACAAGTCCTTGAAACACCCTGACGATGATAACACAGCCAAAGTGAAGCCGCGCCGCCGTGGGGATCAGCATATTCAGGCAAGAGGTGGCCACTATAGCAAAGCCGAACACTCTGGAGAGGAAGGAGAGAAAAGAGAATCATTTGATGTGTATGAAAGCAGCAGCAGTAATAAAAAAATATATAAAAATATGTCAAAGACGCTCGGGGCGTATGATGAATAGGAGAGTAAATGGACCTGTTTGCTGCAAACTTTTGACAGATAAACCCTCCTGGGATTTGAGTCACTATGTATCCCCAGAAGAAGGACCCGTGGATCATTCCCACTGTTTCTGGATCCCAGTCAAATTGAGCTTTCTGTTGGCAGAGACAGGAAGGCAAAAAAAAAAAAAAAAAAAAAGGACTGGCACAAAGGATTGTCTACAGATTGTCAACATTTGAAATGAAAGAGAGACCTCTTTATGTAGTTTGTGGTAATTACTGGCACTGGTTTATAGATTCTACTCCAATGCAAACATGATTCTTAATTGGGAGAGCTGTTTTCAGTTTGTCGATGTATAATGTGTCTGTCCCTATAAAATAAACCATAAATAATAAAAGTATGGCCCATTCATGAATGCTGGTCACTGGGATAACCAGTTTTTAAGATGGATGAAAAACCGTCAAAACAACAGAATTGATCTAATTGATTAACAGCTCCCTGAGGGCTTGTGGCAGCCCTCTGACATAAACTCCCACTGACCCTTCACCCATCGTCTTAAATGTCACAGAAACCCCACAGATCATTCTGCCATGTCAAACCCGTAATCCTGTGTTAACCCTACTGACAGTCTGTTTACTGGAACCTAAAGGGGATTTCTGAGGTTATTTTCTTATGGGAATCATGATGCCTGCCTGTAAGAGGAGGATGTATTTTTACAACTAATGTCTGTAATTGAGTGAAGGTATTTTTATATGGTTTTAAATATGGTTTGCCTTAGTTTCTATTCATTATGGGCTTCCCCTGTGCTGAGGTGAAGCCCATGCCCTGTGTGACATCACATATCATGTGACTGAGGACTCCAGCCTATATGTTGAACATGTGAGCAAGTTTTAACAATCCATAATGGACTGAAACATCTGCCACAGCTTAATCAAAAAAAAACAAAAAAACAACCAGGCCAAATCAACCAAGTTTTGGTGTGCAGGCTCTACCTTCAATTAACACTATTGACAGAGACTTCATGCTGACCCAATCCTTTGTTTTCACTTTATTTTCTACTTGCAGCGATTTTGCATTTATCCTTCATAATGTGTCCTATTTGTTGATATGAAATGTTGATACAAAATGCCCACAACATCTTAAAAGATTTCATTGTAACTCCACTGATGTGAATATTTCGCCCTCTAAGGTCCAACATGATAATTGCACTAATAATTATACTGAGACTTTATGTAAACATCTATGGAGACATATGGCAAAGTCAACCTCTATATTCTCTGGTGTGGAATGAAAACATATCTGCAAGAAACACTCTCCTCTTCCTTCCTAATATTTTTTACTTCTTTGCATAGCCGCTTTCGACCTTTGCACCCCAAACTGATGGAAATTTGAGCTTTTAGAGCTAAATGCCTAAAATATGACTAAATCCCACCACAGCTAGCCCCCTCAGACCTTTCCCACCAGCCCGTCCACTCACCACTATGACCTCCTTGTTGTCTCTGAAGATGGTGTGGCTGTTGACCATGCTGACGACGGCCACACCCAGGTTGCAGCGGATGCCGAAGGAGATGCAGAAGCCCAGGCCGGAGAGGATGGCGATGATGTAGCGCCTGGGCAGGCCGAAGCACGTGCAGTCCACCACGGGCATCTCCTTCTCCTGCACCAGCTCCGGCCGGCCCTCCGCCGACAGCTCGATCGTCTCGCCATTTTCCTGCTTCTTCTCGAGAGCTCTGTCAAGAAGAGATCACAAAACCCAAGGATGAGTGGAGTGTAATATTTACTAAAATCTTGTCTTCATGAGTTTGTTCTTTACTTCAGTTGGTCGCTCTGTTGACCCTGTACCAAGTAATGCATTTACAGTATATGTGGATTAAAATGTAAGAAACAGGATGCA
>OMLF01015292.1:0-16830 GCA_900302615.1 Holocentrus rufus
TAAATATATAAAATACATAAATACTACTGACCTTATATTGGTCTGTTATTCAGATATGCTATCCACGTGAACCACAAATGAACTTATAAAATGATTAAAATTTCAGTCTCAGAATCAGTACATCTCTTGCATCTCTTGCTTTCAGTGTGTTCAGTTTGTATCTATATGTATCAGTGTACTCAAAGTAGGGATGCTTAAGTCATAGCAAATTTGCACCTGAAAATATATGCATTCTGCCTGCCACATTTAACACCATATAGTTTTCAGTTAGCAAATGTGCTTACAGGGTGCCAGGAAGTGAGAGGTTGTTAAGTTGTGCTTGACAGTATTTTGCAGGGTGTGAGGATTGGACATATTTAGCACAGACTATACAGTAGTGCACTCTGTGTGGAAACTATAACTTGTTTTTCCACTAACTAGAGTTACAGTTAAGCTGACCAGAGTGAATCACAAGATTCATGTACAAGCCAAGCCAGCTGAATTCAGCCTGCAGGCCTTGAGTTGGACATGTGCCTATATCACCACAGATCCAGCAACTTAGACAGACGGACCAAAACAAGCCACTGTTCCACTTACCTTCTTCTAAAGGGTCACCACTGGATAGACCATATTTCATATATTATGTCCATTAAGGCACAATATCAAACTTTACAACCATGAGATGATAGTTATCTGAGACAGGCAGATTGAAAGCCTGCTCAATTCTCTTCTAGCTGTGTGACAAACACAACTACCCACCTGCAGAAACACAGTTCAGAATATACAGGTAATCCTGCTTCATCTTGTGTTTACAATAATTATTAGCATTAATGAGGTCTTGGTGTCTGGTTAAGTCAGGAAGAGGGTATTTCATCCAAAATGTTGGAGTATTCATTTAAAGTTTGGTTACAAACCATAATAGTTGCTTCTCAAGGCTGTTTGGCATTTCTCACAGTTTTTAGCAGGTTTTTAGTGATGGCTGTTTAGTAACTTTATCTTGGTCTTTCAATTGAAAATGGCACAGACCTGCTGATTATCAAATATCAAACGTCTATTCATATCACACTGCGATGCCAGGCTTATTTGTATGACAACTTATCACTATCAAACTGTTTGTAAACCTGTTGTGATGACCTTTCTGTAAATTTGGCCAGAAGCAGGGCCACAGTGGAGAGAAAAGGTGCATTGAACTGGCTACATATTTATCAAGCCACTTTGCCTTTTGGCTTCACTTTGCTACACCCAAATCCCCTTCCAAGTATTGTTTAAGCATGGTGAATTTGCAACAAATGTGCAACATTCTCACATTTGCCTTTTATAAATACCAAACATTGCAAGAAGTTATAAGTTAAAGTACCTATGAGAACATTCAGAAGGTGAATGGAGGCAGACACAAAGCTGGAAAAGGCTCTTTTTTATCTCCAAGGCCATAGACAGTATAGTTAATTGCTAATTGAAAAAGATTGTAAGAAAAATTGAGCTAACCCCCTTACTTATCTCTCATTAGACTGAAGGAAATTATATTTTTTATCTGCCTCTAAAGATTGTAGCTGATCCATTATTTAAATCTTATAATTTTTAACCAACATTCACCATTTTCACCCCAAATATATGCAGAAAGAGATTTACTCTCAGAAAGTATTACTCTTGAATTTCTTTTTTCAAATGTCAGATGTGGTTTTATTACAGGGCTGAATCCTTCTGTTTTGAATGCACTCCACAGAATGGGTAAGGACGTGGCCACGAGGCGTAGCCATATGAGATGAGACGAGATGTGATTAGATGAGTAGAGATATGTTTTATTAATCCCAGAGGGAAACTCAGCTGTCATAAAACAGCAAAGGAGTAGTAGTACAAACACACACTCCACACCAGTACATGCAAGCACAAGTGACATACTGTAGAAACAAATGACGATCATAAAAAAAAGGAGGCTGTCCATGGTCTGTGTGTTTGTGCACACATATGCATATGTTTGTGCATACTGATTATGGACTTTATATAATGGAGCTGTTGAATAGTCTGATTGCTCCAATCTGAAAGGAGCCCCTAAACAATGAAGTGACTGGAAAAATAGACCAGATGGAGCAGCCATTTTAACAATAATAAAAAAAAAAAAATAAAATAAAATAAAAAGATTCAGTTAAAGGCAACAGTAAACAAATAGGGATGCAGCATCTGTGACATGCATAAGGAATGATTTTAATGTGCTGAACATTTACAATTTTAACAATAAACATTATGTATGCATGCTGCATGATAGATCAAGTTCAATTTAATGGTTATATTCATTTTTAATAACAGAGAAGAATATAAGATACGATCAAAAAAAAAAGGAAGATGAGAGTCGTTTTAGGAGAAGTTAGATGGTAGGAACTACAACTCAGCGGTAACTTCTCCTAAAACGACTCTTGTTTTTTAAAAAGAATCCAAGAAAAAAAATCCAAAACGTGTATTTCAAAATCCAAGACATGTCCAAGATATATTTCACATAATCATACACATAATCTATTGTGTAAATAATACAGCTTCAGAGTTACTTCAAACTTTATTTTTTCATTTTGATGGAGCTATGCTAATATTGTAGACTTCAAGTTTTTATGCTAAGCTAACACAAAATACTACCTGCAGGAGCCGAACCAGTAGAAGTACAGAGGTGAAAATAGTGTCGAACATCTTGTCTCAGTCTGGGTGAATGGGAAAAGGGGTATTTTGGCCAAAACGTCGGAGTATTCCTTTAAACCTGTCTTAAATCTATCAATATATCCTTTGTAATTTCTGCTAAGCTCCACTCCATGTTTCTTACCTCTCATCAGTATTTTAGACATGGTTAAAATTAAAATAAAACAAGTCACTTGAGTAGCACATCACTTGTCCATCAGTTAGACAAGAAAGATTACAGTCAAGATGTGGCCAGGTCTGCATACCTCTCCAACCTGGCTCAGGTAACAAAAATAACAACAGATTCTCTTTCAATACAAATGTTAGCAACTCCATAACTGTAATTTCCCTCTAAAACCCATCACTCCAGCTCCTGCACTGGGACATGGTCTGCTGAGAGTCGCACATTTTACCCACATTCCATTGCACAAGTTCCCCAAGATGGTAAGATGTAAATCCTCCCTAAAGCATATCCATCTAACCGCATCATCGTAAAAATGTGTGAAAGAATTATTTCCTGTCCTCAGGTCATCACTTCTTAGTGATGTTACCAGGCTATTTCCAAGCTGATCTGTTCTCTCGCTAATGACATTATACAGGATTTATTAGAAGCATACGTTATCACTAATCACTAATACAAAACAACCCTGAAAATAAATAAATAAATAAATAACCAATACCTGGGGCAATTTTCTGTCAAGTTCAATTTCCTATGTAGCATTCCTTTTGAAAATTTCTGGAAACAGCTTTAGCCCATTAGTTTACTTTTTTAATTATCAAATATGTACAGTTCTCTTAAATCTTGTCTCAGACTCCAGAACAGCACTGAGAAAACTCTGAATTAGCGCTGTCTTTATCCGAGACCTCAGTACAGTTAAGCTTGACAGCCCTGACAGCCCCTCATTTAGAAAATCTTGTCCTCAGCTGAACTCTCATAGCTGCCAGCAGATCCCATTTAGTCATAACACAACTGCTTACTGTTTTGGTTTTGAACAGGGATGAACAGGGATTTACATTATGATTTTGTAAGCACTTGTCATTTGTGCAAATGGGACAATATTTAATGTCAAAAAGCACAACTTACTTGTTTCAAAACAAACAAAACTTTATTCCCACATTTAAAATGCTGTGTAGCTGGGTTGAGGAATACCCATTGATGAAAGCATCAAGATATGATATATGTAAAACTGTGAATGTGTTTCTAACAGTTGGGACCAATGATCTTTCCATCATTTGTAAGACTCCTCCATTTGGCATTGATTTATGTGATGGTTTACAACACTGCAAACACTAATTCATGCTTTGTCCTTCATATCTGATGAAAATGTCCTTAGGCACAATACATAGACATCAAAATGTTTGGTCCAGTCTCAGAATCCTAGAAACATTATGGCAGGCCTTCTGACTCCCTCTGACTTGAAAAGAGACTGTGAAAACATATTAAAACATCTTACAACCTGCAATAAAACTACAGCTGCAAAGATAAAGTGTATGCTTAATTTTGGTGGTCACTCCGAACAAGGAAAGACAGCCTTGATTCTGCAGACACAGATGACAGCCGTGATAACCTAGGGTTATCAGGTTGTTTTATTATAATACACTTCCAAAATAAATCATCCTTGACTTGACAGTGACATTGATTGTTGATGGAGACTTAAGTTAATGTAGGGGCAACATCGTGACTCAGTGGCTAGCTGTGCTGCCTCACAGCAAGAACAACCCAGATTTGTTCTGTGGCCCTACACCTTTCTGTACAGAATTTGGATATTCCTCCTGTGCTCTCTTGGGTTTCCTGCCCCAGTAACAAGGACAGGCAAGTCAGGTGGATTAGAAAGTCTAGGTTGCCTGTAGTTATGAATGTGATTGACTTTCTGTCTGTATCAGCCCCTGTGATGGACTGTCGACCTGTCTAAGTCGGTTTTCCACCTTCTGCATACTGTTATAGACTCCAACCCTGCATACTGTTATAGACTCAGAAATAGATCAAAATTTAAAGGAACACTCCAATGTTTTGGGCAAAATACCCTTTTTCTGACTTACCTAGACTGAGACAAGATGTTTGATACTATTTTCACCTCTGTACGTCCACTAGTTCAGTTCCTATGTGTAAGATTTTGTGTAAGCTTAGCATAAAGACTTGAAGTCTACAGGAGTCATTAGCTTAGCCCTGTCATAGTGAAAAAATAAACATTACAGCAACTCTTAAGCTGTTTTATTTACACAATGTATCATGGGTATTTGAATTTTAAAAAATTCAAATACAAATGTCTTGGATAAAAAAAAATAAATAAAGGTAGGACCAAAAATGTATAGTTCTTACCATTTTTCTTCTCCTAAAATGACTGTTTAAAAAAAAATCCAAGATGTGTATTTCAAATACATGATACATTGGGTAAATAAGACAGCTTCAGAGTTGCTATATGGTTTATTTTTTCACTTTGATGGAGCTAGGCTAATGACTCCTGTAGACTTCAAGTCTTTATGCTAAGCTAACATGAAATGCTAACCATAGGAACTGAATCAGTGGACATGCAGGGGTGAAAATGGTATTGAACATCTTGTCTCAATCTGGGTAAGTCAGAGAAACTGTATTTTGCCAAAACAAGGCGAGTATTCCTTTAAATAAATAAAACTACAGTGGTAAAATACAGTGAATGAATAAATCATGTGAAAACCAGAGAGTTGTGACAACTGCTGCCCATTCTTTTTCCCATTTTCCCAGTTTAGAAGTGCAAAATGGGTGGGGAACGTGTATGACCTATTGATAAGTAGTTACTAGCAGTTAATGTTGTTGCTTCTCAACACCTTGCAAATAGTGTGTGAGAACATTCTCCAGTCTTACAGCCTCCTCATGCATTTCCTAGCATTGCTAGTGTTGACTGCTTGATATTATCATCTTACCTCACAGTGTTAATTCAAGCAGACTTTGTTGTATAACTGGCAAGGTTGGGTAGGATATTAACTTAGCAGTGTTGAAGATATTCATGCCACATTTTCTTGCACATAATTATCATATACATGAAGAGACAGATTTGTCCACAGCTGGTAATGAGCTCTGCAAATGTGCTTGGTCATGCAACAAATGTTCCCGGATAAGTGGGAGTATGTGTATGTGTGCGTATTTATGTGCATGTGAGTGTGTGTGTGTTTGGATCGTACCTTAATCACAAAAGGAACAGCTTAACTGTGTGGACTACAACATATTTTAAGAGAAGGTCAGAAAAGGACTGAGAAGCCCTGAGGAGAACCTAACACGTGTCTACATGACACCGTAGGATCATAACACTTGGCAAAGCAGCTGTATCATGCTGCATCACCCACTGACCTGGATCGAGATTCTTCTAAATCTACACATGAGATTTTAGTACAAAACAAGCAAGGTACTAATCAGAGACAATGACAAGGATAAGTGCCAGAAAGCTAAGCTCTGGTCCAGCAGGACATGGCTGCTGTGAGACAGTGCTACAAGACAGTGCTACGAGACGATGCATAGATGAATAGAGATTTTTTTTCCCTGGATTACAGGGTCCATCAGGTGAGACAGTGTTCACTAAAGAGCTTTTCTTGAAGATTGATAAGGACTCTGTGGATTGAATGGAGTTTGGTAACTCATTCCAGCACCGAAGGATCACAGAAGGGAAGAGTCTAGCTAGAGACTTAGGGCATAGGGCTTAGGGACGCAGGGCATTTCTTCTCCTATTTCCTGAGTTTAACTTATGTAATCTTCCTTTAAAAAGCCATTGAAGTGTGAATTTGCTATTCAAGGAAATTATGAGTCCGAGGATGCACCATGTCCAAACAAAGCCCTGTGAACCCCCGTGAAAGAGTAAATTATGAGAAAGAATGTGTGAAGCTACAGCTATCCAGGGTAAGTTATGCATAAACTTTAGCAGTGCCAGTTGTCAAGCTGTGCAACTCCCAGATGAGCTTGTGTTGATCACGGGAGAGAGAGAGATAGTGCATAATTAATAGCAGCTCCCTAGATAGTGTTGTCCTCAGCTACAGATATAGGATCAGCTTACCCTCCATCAAATGTCAACCATGGAACCTTTGTGGCCTAAACCCACAACAGATCATAAATCAGTGCTGGAGGAAAAAACACTACCTAAAACATTCCTTGCTCCCATTGGTGATGCTGGAGTTGAGGTATAAGCAATAAGACACTGGATACTGATGACGGATGAAATGTGGGACTCTCCCCGATGCTTCTGACATGATGGTGACTTGAAGGAATGAATGAAGAAATCAGGTTACATTCAACACAGAATTAAATAACCCTAAATTAAATTAATGGCTATGTGAAAAAGCATTTATTCCAAGAGCCTTGAATGCTACTAAACCTGGCAGTGCGATTGAAGAAAGCTCTAAATATGATCTGCAAGAAAAAACATTTGCAATTGAGTTAATGGAACACAGATGGAAAAATCAGTGAAGTAATTGTTTCATTCATACTGAAATATGATGATGTAAAAATGGAGATTCCCACATTTTCTTTACTCCTAAATCAGTGAAATTCAATTCAGAGGTGATCAGCGGCATGGAAAAGCAGTTAAGTGTTCAGTGTGTGTGAGGGGTGGGGAGGGGGGTGTTAAACAGGCCCTGCTCTCCACTTCTGATCTTTCTTGACTAATCACTTAACTTCTGCTTGCCTGTGCAGTCTTACACATATATAAGAGGAGACCCGTGCATCTCTGGGACTGAGAGGTTCATCCTTGTTGGTAAGACTCTTTCTCCTCATTAAATGGCATGAACAGACAGAAGTGTTTCAAACGAGGATTGATGTTTTTAGGACTATTTGCATCTATTAGCTTCAGCTGTTTGATTGTCATTCTATCAGCTCTTAACTCTTAACTCTAGGGTAAGGCAGCATGTATGTGCAGGGTTGGTGGTTATGGATATGTAATAACTGGAGTGGTATCACGTCAGTTTCTGAACAAAAACCCTGTATGTTACAGTGTCAGAGGAAGTATTCACAGTCATCTGGCAGGGGAACACAAGGTGAGCTTCCCTTTAAGATCCTCACATTTGAGAAATTTCTGATCCAGTCTCCTTAGCATTAGGTCAGCAATGCTTGGTACTATCAAAAAAATAAATCATTCATGTTGTGCACTGCATTCACAGTGAGGAGCAACCATGAGTACGGACGCGGAGATGGCCGTCTATGGCAAGGCAGCCATATATCTTCGCAAGCCTGAGAGGGAGAGGATCGAGGCTCAAAGTAGGCCGTTCGATGCCAGGTCGGCTTGCTTTGTGGTCGATGCCAAGGAGCTGTACGTTAAGGCTACCATCGTCAAGAGGGAAGGGGGAAAAGTTACTGTGAAAATTCTCGATAGTGAGGAGGTATGTCAATGATAATGAAGCAAACTCAAAATTCCACAGTGTGATTAAAAATAGATAGATAGATCGATAGATAAACTATATTTCACATTGGATGGATGCTTGCATTTTTTTTTTTTACTATAGGCATTTTTTTGCTCCATGGCGGACATAAATATGAAAATGAACTTTATTACATTGCAGACCAGAACTGTCCCAGAGGATGATGTCTCCAACATGAATCCCCCCAAGTTTGACAAGATTGAGGACATGGCTATGATGACTTACCTCAATGAAGCTTCTGTGCTTTATAACCTCAAAGAGCGTTTTGCAGCATGGATGATCTATGTGAGAATAACTACACTAATTTTAGTCACTGTTAAAGGAATACATTTTGTATTTGTATGTATTGTACATAGCATTTTGGACATAATTCCTTTTTTCCGACATACCTACACTGAGACAAGATGTTTGATGCCATTTTGTACCTGTGTGCGTCCACTGGTTCTGTTCCGATGGGTAGTATTTCACGTTAGCTTAGCATAAAGACTTCTAGAAGTCTACAGGAGTCATTAGCCTAACTCCATCAAAGTAAAAAAATAAACCTTACAACAACTCTGAAGCTGTCTTTCTTACATAAGTCGGAAAAAGGGTAGTATTCCTTTAAATTCAATTGTAATGTCCAAGTAAAAAACTACTTCAGTAAATAATAAGTACAGGAATGTGGTGGAATATCCTTTATTTAACTCTTCTTCTTTTGAATGCAGACCTACTCTGGCCTCTTCTGTGTCACAGTGAACCCATACAAGTGGCTTCCTGTATATGACGAGGAGGTGGTTGCAGGCTATCGGGGGAAGAAGCGAATGGAGGCTCCTCCCCACATCTTCTCTGTGTCTGATAATGCCTATCAGAACATGCTGACTGGTAAGAGATGGATGGATGGATGGATGGATGGATGGGTGGATGAACAAAATTAAAATTGCATGAATGCAAAACAAGAATTATGTATTTTTGCTTGCAGATAGGGAGAACCAGTCTGTCCTGATTACGTAAGTTGTACAGTACCTAATATTCCTTTTCAAAGTCAGGTATAATTTCTTATTTGTGATATAGAGAGTGTTTAAAAGTCTAAATTTGATGTTTTTTTCCCTGACTTGTGCAAAACTTGCAGTGGAGAATCCGGTGCAGGAAAAACTGTCAACACCAAGCGTGTAATCCAGTACTTTGCAACAGTTGCAATGTCATCTGGAGGTGAGAAGAAGAAAGAGTCAGTTCCTGGCAAAATGCAGGTGTGTGGCTGATATAAGATGTCATTTCTCCTAAACTTTATGATTTTTTATCATTGTCATTGCTGGTGGGGGGTTTGTGATGCACACAAAAATTGGAAATTAGTGTTAACAAAAATTTTCTTCCTCAGGGGTCTCTTGAGGATCAGATCATTGCTGCTAACCCTTTGCTTGAGGCTTATGGTAATGCAAAGACAGTGAGGAATGATAACTCCTCCCGCTTTGTGAGTACCCAAAAGGACTGCATGCATTTTTTTTCACTTCATGCTACTCCCCATTTATAACCTCCTATTTTTTGCCTCAGGGTAAATTCATTAGGATTCATTTCGGCACGACAGGCAAATTGGCCAGTGCTGATATTGAGACGTGTAAGTATGTTTGAACCATTTTCGATAGCCTTACAACCCTAGATCAGCGGTCATTGTTTCGATATTGTGAATTATTCAATAAAGAGGCAGGACTTCCCATATTATTCATTTTTGCTGTCAAACCTAGCAAATCTCAGAAACAAAAACGGTTTTCATAATCTTTTGGAATGCTAAAAGTTGAATTGAGTTAGTTAACCCCCAAAATGAGATGTCATTATTTACTCATGTTGATATATACACATATACCCTGATATATTTCTACATATACAGGAATTTAACTTGATGTTAGAGTTCTAACAACAATTCTGGTGAAAGTTCTGTAGACTTCAAAAATGGGGGAAAATGGACCAACAGCCAGCGTTAAACAGCTTGTTCAGCAAAAGCCATGTGTTTTGTTGCCAAACATTGCGCCATATAAATGTCCAATGTTTACCTCACTACCTCAAAATGTGCAGAATTTGAGTGATTTTATTGTCACGATTTTTTTTAGAACTCTAACTTGTTATAAGTTATGAAAATATACAAACATTGCAGGCATTTCAGGTGACATGGGTAGATTAAGAGTGAATTTTCCTTTTGAGGCAAACTGCTCCTTTATTGTATCAAAAGAGTCAGTCCTCACAGACAGTACTGGACCCTAACTGGCCAACAACACCAGCTCCTCTAATTCAAACGATATGAAACCTCTGAGTGGACAAATGTTGCAAACCAGCCTGATTGGAAGGATTTCAGTTATTTTTAGCGCAGGAGACAATCAAGACCAAGTTCAGTGGAAATGTGTTTAGTGGTGCTGGTCTGAATCTTGTAAAGAAAGAGAGGACATTTGAAAATCTTGAATTCAACAGTGTCTTAATTAAACATTTTAATCATGGAAAAATTGCATTCCTATACTAAGGGGCTAAAAATCCTCTCTGCCTGCCTCTCTATTCCTTAGATCTGCTGGAAAAGTCCAGAGTAACTTTCCAACTTCCAGATGAGAGAAGCTATCACATATTCTACCAGATGATGACCAACCTCAAGCCTGAGCTGATTGGTAAAATTACAACTCATCATTGTGGATACATGGAATTGCAGCATTTGGATTCTAAAGGAACACTCAGGAATACATTTTGTGGAAAATACCCCTTTTCCGACTTCCTAGACTGAGACAAGATGTTCGATGCGATTTTCACCAGTTTCACCGTCCGCTGGTTCAGTTCCAATGGGTAGAATTTCATGAGGACTTGAGACTTGAAGTCTACAGGAGTCATGAGCCTACCTCTGTCAAAGTGAAAAAGTCTTTAGCTAACAAGAAAGGCTACCCACTGGAACCGAACCAGAGGACATACAAAGGTGAAAATGGTATCGAACATCTTGTCTCAGTCTGAGTAAGTTGGAAAATTTTTATTTTGCCCAAAATGTTGGAGTATTCCTTTAAGTCTGCCTCACTGACATTTATTGTGATTGATCCTACAGCTTATTGAAAATGGAAATCTCTCTCTCCAGTCTTTACCAAATGATTAGGTTTATTGTGTAAATGTTAATGGTATTTCTGTTTTCCTCCACAGAAATGTCACTCATGACCACTAACCCCTATGATTTCCCAATGATCAGCCAGGGTCAGATCACTGTTAAGAGTATTGATGACAAAGAGGAGCTGATGGCCACTGATGTGAGCCACCCTGAGAGCTAAATGCTTTCCTAATGCAAATGGAATCAATGGCTTGCTTTAACTTTTTCCCTTTATTCCGCAAGTTCTATGTCATATTTTCAGCCATTTTAAGCTTAAAAATATATAGCTGAATTTCACAAATTAACTGCAGTATCTACAAATCCTTTTCAGTCCGCCATAGACATCCTGGGTTTTAGTAATGATGAAAAGATCAGCATCTATAAACAAACTGGAGCTGTGATCCACCATGGCAACATGAAGTTCAAACAGAAGCAGCGTGAGGAGCAGGCTGAGCCTGATGGCACAGAAGGTAAGTACAACTAGCAGTCCATTTGCCCTGAAAATGGCTCAATTTAGGTTATTCTTTTAAACACTAAATATTCTTTTTCCACCCAGTGGCTGACAAAGTTGCCTATCTTCTTGGCTTGAACTCAGCTGAAATGCTGAAGGCTTTCTGCTACCCTCGAGTGAAGGTCGGCAATGAGATGGTCACCAAGGGACAGACAGTTCCCCAGGTGAGACATTACAGCAGTCGTCACAAAACATTCAACTCTCTGTTTGCTTACATAATAATAATAATAATAACAATGATAATAATAATAATAATAAAAAAAAAAAAATAATAATGGACTTTATTTATATAGCACTTAAGTGAAACCCATGTTTACAAGGTGCTCTTCATAAAAGAATAGTAAAATACATTGAAGGTCACAAGGAAACATTTATTCATTTTTTCACTTTGACGTAGCTAGGCTAATGACTCCTATAGACTTCAAGTCTTTATACTAAGTTGAGACAAAACGCTACCCATAGGAACTGATCCAGTGGGCGTACAGAGGTGAAAATGATATCGAACATCTTGTCTCAGTTTGGCTAAGGAGTATTCCTTTAACCTTTACTATGATTCTAGACTGAGGGACAGACAGAATGTCCCTAGGTAAAAGAAATGCCTACAACATAGCTAGGAGTAAGATCTAGTCATGCTTAAATCTTATCAGTAACTCATGTTTTTTGTGATTGCGCAGGTGGTCAACTCAGTGAATGCCCTCGCCAAGTCCATTTATGAGAAGATGTTCTTATGGATGGTTGTCCGCATCAACCAGATGTTGGACACTAAGCAGCCAAGAAACTTCTTTATTGGTGTACTTGATATTGCTGGTTTTGAGATCTTTGATGTGAGTGTTTCAGTTGTTTTTGTTCAAGGTTATGATGTCAAAACTAGGCTATACATTAAGAAATGTCATGAAATTGTTTTTGAATTTGTGACAGTTCAACAGCATGGAGCAGCTGTGCATCAACTTTACAAATGAGAAACTGCAACAGTTTTTCAATCACCACATGTTTGTCCTGGAGCAAGAGGAATACAAGAAAGAGGGTATTGACTGGGAGTTCATTGACTTTGGCATGGACTTGGCTGCCTGTATTGAGCTTATTGAGAAGGTATGTATTTGAGATCGGCTGAAGATATGGGCTGAGCACAGTAACATAAAATAAACCTCTTAACAAATGGTTAACATTCACTAATTAAGTCAACAGCAAGGTCAGTGTTTCTGGAATTAAAATAGTTTTTTGATCCACAGTGGAATTATATTCCTAGGCTGCCACTGTTAAAACACTTGGACATACATATAATATTGGATATATCTTTTACACAGTCACATTTAGAATGTTTCTGTTTGTGGTCTGTTTTTTGGTCAGCCAATGGGCATCTTCTCCATCCTTGAAGAGGAGTGTATGTTTCCAAAGGCTTCAGACACTACCTTCAAGAACAAGCTATATGACCAGCATATGGGCAAAAGCAACTGCTTCCAGAAACCAAAGCCTGTCAAAGGCAAGGCTGAGGCCCACTTTTCTCTTGTGCACTATGCTGGCACTGTGGACTACAATGTCGGCGGCTGGCTGGATAAGAACAAGGACCCACTAAATGAATCTGTGGTGCAGCTGTACCAGAAGTCTTCATGTAAACTGATGACTCATCTCTATGCTGCGTCTGCTGCTGCCGAAGGTAAAATCAAATGCTCACGGTGTTACATGGCATTACACCAAAAACTGAACAAGCTTAGCCAAATTAAACAGAGCTTAAATCTGTTTACAATATTTCACAGCAGCCTTTCTGTTCATGCAAGAGATTGAATTATATTGATTTCTCCTGACAGAAAGCGGCAAGAAGGGTGGCAAGAAGAAGGGAGGTTCCATGCAGACTGTGTCTTCTCAGTTCAGAGTGAGTTTACTGACACTGATGTCTAAATATGAATTGTGAGAAGCTCCCTAGTTTTTTATTTGCTTACTGATGTTCCTTTTTCCTCTTAGGAGAATCTGGGAAAACTGATGACCAACCTGAGGAGCACTCATCCTCATTTTGTGCGCTGTTTGATCCCCAACGAGACCAAGACTCCAGGTTATACAGACTCCCAAAGACCAATACATTCTATGTGACTATTTCTTAATTTTCAGTTTTTAATTGATTGGATTGATTGGTTCATATGCAGGTCTGATGGACAGCCAACTGGTTATCCACCAGCTGAGGTGTAATGGAGTGCTGGAGGGCATCAGGATCTGTACAAAGGGCTTTCCCAGCAGAATCCTTTATGCTGACTTCAAGCAAAGGTACACACAGATGTTATAAAATATAATATTACATTTATGGGGTCATTATGTAAACATTTCAAGCAATATCTGGACTTGTAACCCTTCAAGATCTCAATTCATAAATCCAAAATAACCAAAATCTCACTATATGTTGGCATTCCCTTAATAAAGGTACAAAGTACTGAATGCTAGTGTCATCCCAGAGGGCCAGTTCATAGACAACAAGAAGGCTTCCGAGAAGTTACTTGGGTCAATTAATGTTGATCATGACCAGTACAGGTTTGGGCATACAAAGGTGAGTCAGTGATGGATACCTTTACCTTTCTCTATTGTTTATGTATTTTGTTGTTTACAAACAGTGTTTTTTCAGGTGTTCTTTAAGGCTGGTCTACTGGGTGTCCTAGAGGAGATGAGAGATGAGAGACTGGCCTCACTGGTGTCTATGATTCAGGCTCTGAGTCGTGGATATCTCATGAGGAAGGAGTATGTGAAGATGATGGAAAGGAGGTAAAAGACAATTTCACACCTTTATAAAGGAATACTCCAATGATTTGGGCAAAATACAGTTTCTCCGACTTACTGAGACAAGATGTTCGATACCATTCATAGGTACATCCACTGGTTTGGTTCCTAAGCATAACATTTCGTGTTAGTCTACAGGAGTCATTAGCCTAGCTCCTTCAAAGTGAAAAAATAAACCTTACAGCAGCTCTGTAGCTGTGCTATTTACATGATGTATTGTCTATTTGAAATGCACGTCTTGGAATTTTTTTTTTAAATAAATGAGAGTCGATGTCTGAAAAGATAGATAGTAGGAACTATAACTACTGAACACATTTGTTCAGCAGTTATAGTTCCTACCATCTATAGTTCCTCCCATCTAACTTCTCTTAAAACGACTCTCATTTCTAAGATGTGTATTTCAAATACACATAATACATTGTGTAAATAAGACAGCCTCGGAGTTAGAGGTTTATTTTCTCACTTTGATAGAGCTAGGCTAATGACACGTGTAGACTTCAAGTCTTTATGCTAAGCTAACACAAAATGCTACCCATAAGAACCAAACCAGTCGATGTACAGAGGTGAAAATGGTATCAAACATCTTGTCTCACTCTGGGTTAGTTGGAAGTATTCCTTTAAACCTTGATAGATGTGACTATATGAATTCTATGTAAATAATATTTGCTCTTGATATGTTGAAAAAATTAATTGAAACATTGAAAAAAAAATTGCAGTTCTCACCTTGCGCCTTTTTTCCAATTAGAGAATCTATCATGACCATCCAGTATAACATCCGGTCCTTTATGAATGTGAAACACTGGCCATGGATGAAGGTGTATTATAAGATCAAGCCCCTACTTAAGAGCGCTGAAACTGAGAAGGAGCTGTCCAACATGAAAGAAGACTTTGAAAAATGCAAAGCAGACTTGGCAAAGGCAGAAACCCGTAAGAAGGAACTGGAGGAGAAGCTGGTGACAGTGCTGCAGGAAAGGAACGAACTCCAGTTACAAATTGCATCTGTGAGTACACACTACATCCCCGCCCACCTGACCCCGCACATTTAGACAAAAAGCAGTCTGAATAGTTAATTTCTGGACATTCCACTCATCATATTTTTCCTCTTTGCTTGAAGGAATCAGAAAATCTGAGTGATGCCGAGGAGAGGTGTGAAGGGTTGATTAAGAGCAAAATTCAGCTTGAGGCCAAACTCAAAGAGGTGTCTGAGAGGCTGGAGGATGAGGAAGAAATCAACGGTGATCTGACTGCTAAGAAAAGAAAACTGGAGGATGAATGCGCTGAGCTGAAAAAGGACATTGATGACTTGGAGCTCACCATGGCTAAAGTGGAGAAGGAGAAACATGCCACTGAAAATAAGGTGTGGTATCTCATCAAAGATTAACTTGTCAGTTTTTGGCTGTGGCATGGACAAAGTTACATCCCACTGGTTGTGCAAGAAACACTCTCAGCTGTCTCAGTATCAGCTGCTAGCTGTCAAATGCATTAATTTATTGCCAGATTTTACTTTAGGATTGCATTTCACACGGTTGTTTTAGCATGGCTGTAAGTTTTCCTCTAATATTATTACCATTGACATATGGGACTTCATCCGTGCAGCAGCCCCAGTCACTGTGCCCAGGCTGGTAAGTCTTGCTCCCTGGTCTGGATTGTGTTGGACTCCATGTCTCAAGCTACCCAATCACTGCAGGATCTGTGTATCTGGGCCATCACATGTTAAAACCCCGGACACACCAAACCTGGACCATCTGTGGCCGATAACTGCCCATGGTTTGTTCAATGTGTCCTGCACAGTGCACACCCAAAAAAAAAAGGATGCTGAATCAGCGACAGAGACCGGAAAGAAAGCATTCTGATTGACTATTCAGCCTAAGCAAATAAGGGCATGAAAAGAGAAATGGAAATCCAGCTGTGTTAATATCATGCCAATTAGTTAGCAAGCTAGCTAACCGAAGAGAGTTAGTTGTGATAAACTTTCTGCCACAAGCAAAAAACCTTCAGGCTGACAATCCTAAAGCCAATGGCAACTTTTCATCAGAATGTTTGAATAGAGTCAGAGTGGCATAAAAATAGGCGAGTGCTAGCATGTTTCCTTAACTGTCCATGATCTGTCTTTTTCTGGTTTCTAGCTTCCTGTTTCGGCTGTTTCATTGTGCATCTCTGTTTTCCTACTACATTTTGACTTTCATCCGTGTTTTTAATTTTTTTTCCCATCAGTTTTTAATCTTTGTATTTTACCTTCCCCTGTAAAGCTCATCGTGCTCTATACTTTAAAGGTGCAATATAAATCACAGGGCTCTCAAGTTTTGAATGCAGGCAAGAGTGACTGCACGGCATCTGTCATGTTCTGTGTTTGATGCGGTCTAACGTTACCATAACCAATTTCACACTTGTTCCGACTTGTTCCCGCCCCCACCGCGTGATTCGCCCAGGTATACATACGCGCTAAAATAACAAAGTG
>OMLF01015294.1:8888-29006 GCA_900302615.1 Holocentrus rufus
AGGCTGCGACAACAAAAACAGGTTAGGGTTGGGGCAAAGAAAGTCTAGGGGGTTGAATGCTTTCTGAAGGCACCTTATACAATATGTATAATCTTTAGTACACCTGTCATTGCAATCAATAACTGTGCCAGACAGCAGTAGAGGCTCAAGATATTCTCGTAACATCCCTAGATAACCTCTGTGGCTGACGCAGAACCTGTTGCCAGTTCAGCTTAGTCACACAGCAGCCATGTTTGATAAGTCATACTTAGGATGGAAGATACTACATGAAAAACTACAATGCAGATATAAACAATGTCAGACTCACGTAATATTTGAAGAAAATAAAGCACCAAAATGATCTTCCTGTATTTTTGAGTCACAAGCAGAGCTGAGAACCTAATTACCCAAGAAGATCCAAATCAGAGGATACAGTAACTGATGACAACATGATATTGATGATAACATCTGCTAACACCAGTGTTTCACCAAGACATAACAAACTTGCCCTGGCCTTCCTCATGTTGTTGATGTTGTATTTATCTTCAAACTAACCAGGTGTAATTCTTATTAACTGACAACAATAGCAGTCTTAATCTTTAGTTACCTGTAATATTGCTTCATATCCTCAGTGGCACTTCTTTGACAGTCAAAATGTTTGTGTCTGTTAAATGTAAATGGTTGACTTCAGCTGGGTAAAACTAACACTGTTACAGGCTACAACAGGATGGATAATTAGACCTAGTTTGTTTGGGGATAAATAGGCATACTATTAACAACATTTAGTAGCTGATTATTAAAATTACTTATTAACAATACTTAGCTAACAATATTGAAATATGAACGATTAATGTGATTAATGTGAGCAGTTTTGTTGAGAACAAATCAAGTTGCCTTCATTTGGACCTTCCTGGGTAATTTGGCTTCAAGCTCTGCTTATCTCTTGATGCTATCAGAGGATAGGATGGGATTTTTACAAACATTTACTTATTGCCCAAAGATCAGTTAAGTTGCCAGTGCTCATCTGTTTTGCAGTCTTCCAAGCAGCGATGCCAAAATTGAGTATGAGCTAAATCAAACTTGGCTGCTGTCCTCAGCCTTATCCATGAAGAAACACTGGATGGCGCCCTGTTGTTTCACCATGTAGAGCAAGTACTATGTACCAATGTATGTATTGATTCTGGTCCATGTCCTTTGCTACATGTCATCCCCTTTCTCTCTGCTCTGTCTCTCTCCACTATAACTATCAGCAGAAATGCCCTAAATCTAATCTTAAAAAAAAGAAAAAGAAAAAAAAGAAACACTGGATGCACTGGGCATCTGTTAACTAGCGCTCAGTCAGGACAACAGGATTTAAATGATATCTTGGCAGCTTCTGTGTGCCCTGGTAGCGCCGTCTCCTTTGATGATCTCCTCAACAACTCCAGCAAATAAATGGAAAGGCACAACTTGATTGCTTACTCGTGGAGAACGGAGACGTTTAAATTCCGTTGACTTATTCAGAGAGTGAACAAGTTGTTATGGCCCAACAATTCAATCCTATTTGATGCCTTTGGCATTTATTGCTATTCTGAATTGTTGTTTTTGCATGCCCTTACATATTAATCAGTTCAACTGTCCATAATTGACCTGCAGGGATGCAGAACTGTGCAAGAGTCAAGATCCAAATTGAGCCCTGTGTTTGTGTCCAAGGAGAGATCTGACTAAATTAATATTTGCATGTCAAGAACTGAGTAGGAGTAAACAGTGAACGGCTTTTGAACCCTGAACAAACTTTACTATTTTGCATGCATGAAGCATGAGAATTGCAGTAGGTGTCAGCTTGCTCTCTGTTGGAAACTTAAACCATGACAGAAAAAATTAGCAGGGTGTTAAGTAGATGGCTGAGCATCAAAAGCAACACTATCAATAATATCTATCTATCTATCTATCTATCTATCTATCTATCTATCTATCTATCTATCTATCTATCTATCCATCCCATCCATCCATCCATCTACAGTTCAGTGTGACCCTAACCCTTAACATCTCAAAAAACAAAACAAACATGTTTTAGTGTTTCTGATCCCTTTAATAACAGTGTTGAAGGTGCATATTGTGCAGAAATGGGAGTGAATTTAAGGTTAGGAATGTCAGTGGAGATGGAAGAGAACCGTGGACTGAGGGACAGAGCGAGGCCGGTGCATAATGACAGCTAAAGAGCTTTTCTGTACGGCATTAAGCAGAGAGAGCTTAGTTTGCTGTATAAGAGCAGATCAGCACTTGCATACGGCCAGCAGAGAATGTTTGTGCGTAGTGTGTTCATCTTGCACTGATGTGTGTGTGTGTATGTGTGTGTGTTGTGTATGTATGTGTGTGTTTGTGGTATGAGGGGCAAGTGCAGCTGTTTCCAAAGAACCAGTCAACGGGGCAACCAGAGTTTGACATTTTTACCAGCCAAGTGTGACATGATATGAGGCGCCAGAATCAGACAAAACATCACTGAAGTCCTCAGCAAATACCAGGATTTAAACCAAGCATCCTTCCACTTAGCTGTTTAATGCTAAACAGAACAGGAATTGCCTTATCTTAAAACTTCAAACAAATTGGACACAGTTAACATATATTCTGTTTTATTCTGTTTTTTGTTGTTGTTGTTTTGTTTTGTTCCAAAATACATACGGACTAAAACATACTACAATACAAACATATGGATTCAGTGCTCCATGCGCTGCTCTTTGTGTGAAATGAACGACTTGATCTCCTCCTGATTTTTTTTTTTAATGAGCACAGTGTCTGAAAATGCATATGTTCCATGTATGAAACATGAGAGATCGAAGGTGCCTACGAAAGGATTACGTGAAGAATGCAGGACTAGAATCAGGTAGTAGTCTGGCACTAAAACACAATGTCAGTAACAGCATGGAGGCGGGGCGGCTCAAACAATTGGAGTTCAATTCCCAACTTATACCAAGAAGACATGTACCGTGAGTGAAGTTTTCATTTATAGCTGAAGTTTTTCTCATTTAATCATGACTTTCCACAACTTGAATTAACTTGTTTTAGCCGCCTAAATGTAATTGTGACTTTAAGCCTACTGTAACCTTAAGCCTAAATAGAAGTGTGTTGGTTAATCTCAACTGTTATCTAATCTTTTCATTTGATGACCAGGAGGTGACAATCACATGTCAAATTCACACTATTGTCCCATAATCCAATTTGTACTGGTGGAGCGTAATCTTAACATAATTTTTTATTCACAAGATGCAGTCTGCATTTTGAACTTGACATTCATTTCATGAAATGTCATGAGATCACGTTAAAAACAAAGCTCCAAAGTTGGCGTGTCAACATGTATGAGGAAGTGGAGGATGGCTGCCACTTTTTTTTTTCCTGGCCCAAGCGCATGTAGTCTGCTAGGTGGTGGCCATCTTTATCTGTATTTTTATGTAAAAGATTGAGCAAAATACCAACCAGCCACCCATGGGCTCTGTTCTGTGGCTGAGCCTGATCTCTTACCTGACCTCCTTGTGGAGGGCGGCAATAAGAAAATTTCACCTTTATAAGATCAGGAAAAAAAATATATTTTCAGCATGCACCATTGTTAAAGATGTAACTGATGGTAAAAATGAATACTGCTTTCAGTCCCTGCAGTGTCTCGAACCCACACGTATCTTGCCTGCCTGCATAATAGAAGGACTGATTGAGCTATTTCAAATGCATAACCTTGGACCAGACGGAAGATAGTTTTAAGAGGAACTCTTCACCAACTTTTTCAACACACTTCTTGGGATTGCAGACTGAGATAATTCAAAAGCATGAACAAAGCAAAAAATATCACGCTGGACAATATCAGTGAATATATCTTGCTATGCTGGAATTGTTAACTTTTTTCTTCCGTTTTTTTTTTTTTTTTTCTCATATTTTCTCCTTTGAGTAGAAACTCCCAAACCATCAATGCCTACAGGCATTGATCTGAAGTAAATCTAAACTTTCTTTTGGAAGTTATGATGGCCTCATGCCCTCCATGTGTGTGTGTGACTGAATGGTTTCAAGGAGCATTTACAATCCATTTTGATGGTTCAGGCAAATACCACAAACAGCACAAATAGATCTATTCTGGTTGTTCAAGGACACAAACATCAACATGTTGCTCTCAACAGGCAATATGATGTGAGGTCTGGGTGGCTTTCTACAAGCCGAACCTCCACTTTTCTCCTCTAACGCATAGCGCCTCTCCCTTTTTCGTGTGGCAGACACAGTATTTAGGATTACTTTACTGTGAGCATTCACTTTTCAGCTTCAGTGGTTTGTAGGTGGCTAAATTTGTTTTCTCCAAAGTAGATTTCCACTCAAGCACAAACAAAAATAGCACCAATACTGTTAATGGTAATTGATGTTGTAACATGTTTGTGTCTACATTATTTACACACAAGTGCAATGAAATCTTTTGTGGAACATCAACCTGCCAAGGGACTACAGATGGAAATTAGCCTATGGCTATAATCTGGCATATTGGATATTCACATATATGTCCATTAATATGCTCAGTCCCCTTCTTTTAAATAAATAAAAAAAAATCTATGCATTCATTAATTGATATACCACAGCTTTAATGTCTTTTTCTTTATTTAATCTCTACCCTGACTCCTGTCTCGTTTTATCAACAAGCAAGCTGCTTTAGCCTCTTTTTATGAAGGCACCACTTTTTAACAGAGACAATTAATTTGAGGTGTTTTGGTATGTATATATGTGCATAGTTTAAAATATTGTTATAGTTACATAATGAAACAGCTGGAAAATACATTATTATACTTGACTCATGAAGATGAATGGGCATCTTGAGTATGTGCAACATATGTCTCATCCCTCCATCCAAAATATGCTCTGAAATTACTGCTAATAATGATGCTACACAAACATTGTCTGTTTTTCTGTACTGTGGCGCCTCCATTTGTAGTTTTTGTGATAAGGTGGACAGCTAGTAATGCACTTGATCCAAATATCTGCACATTCTCCACATTCCACATTGCTAAGGTGGAGGGTGACCCATACATGTGAATATCACCTATTCTTGCATGTATATATGCTATGAATCTTTTTCATGCTCATTATTTGTAAAATATTCCATGTATAGTGACACCTTATAATCTTTCACTTTTTTCATACACCATGTTTTAATGCTATAATTCTTTTAGTGTCTAATTACTTTCATCTGTACATTTGTACTTTGTTCTCTTGTTGAAAATGCCATTTTCTTTTACTAAATACTTTTTCCTTAGTTGTATTGCTTACTACCTCAATAAACTTTTGTCTTCTATTTTCTTAAAAAAATGATGGTAATAATGCAAATTTGTACAGGATGCAGGTTCAGGCACTTATACCATCTGTGCACAATCATCAGCACAACCCCCCCACCCTACACACACACACACACACTGCTAGTACATCCACTTTAGGGCCTCAACTCTGCACCACAGCAGCCCTCTGTAATTTGTTTGAGGACACAGAGGTCTCTGTCTCCGGTGCGTCTCTTGATGTGTCAGTCTGAGCGGCACTCTTGTTTGGTGTACAATTAGAACAAGCATTTGTTTGATTGGATTGTAATCCTCTATTGTGAGAGTAAAGGGCCTACTAGCTATTTTTAGGCCTATTTGAGAATATGATAGAGCTTTAGTTGAAGAGGAGTGATGTGAAAGAAAAGGCTGTATTTTGTTTATGGAGCCCCTCTACAAAGCTGCTTGGCGCTGCATCTGGAGCAACGTGTCAGAGCTGTGATCTGCATTCCCTCTGGTCTGGTGCAGTGTCTACTTTTTTTAGAGAGCATTTATGCATTTTTGTTTTTTATGAATTCATCAGTACGTCATCACACCCGTACAAACAGAATCCTCAGAATCCTCACTCCATAAAACAGAACTTGACGATGTGTAGCTCTAATAAAACAGAAACATGGAGTTATGGGAGTGGAAACGTCATCCATTAAGTGTTTTCAAGAATGCAGCTAAAAACTTAACATTTGCGTTAACTTATGAATAAGTTTGCAAAGGTTAGATCGTTTTAGTGAATTTGTGGGGTTGATGACTCTTCTTAGGATGACAAGGTGTGTGATTGGTTTAAACTGAAGACACGCATTTTGAACTTGATTAACTTTGCAAAATGTAACAGAAAAATTGTTCACAGGTGTTTTCTGTATTTGCAGTGGGAGCCAGCACTCGCTACTCAGTGGAAGTGAGAAGTGCGCTGTGTCGTGTTTATTTAGGTCAGAGGCGTTCTTGATTGAATTACCCTAAAAATGGAAGGAAATCTGATTTCTGAAAACTCGTTACTCTCGGTTGCCTATTGAATAAATCCTGTCTACATGGTTTACATTTTTTGTTTGATGGTGTTTTTCCACTTGATCTGAACTTGCCTGTCTTGGTGATATGAGGCCTCCACTTGATGTCCAATACATTGTTATGTTCTTCCAAAATTGTGATTTCTTTTTATATCATTTTTTACTTGACACTGACTGACTAATTACAGTAAATGTCAAGTCAGTTTAGTAGTGCGCTTAGAGTTGCTGCTCAATACTGGTCATAGATCAGCCTTGTGAACTCAATAGGTCAGGGTGAGAGGAGGGGAGGGGATGAGGAGGAGCGTAGGGAGCTGCTGTTCGGTCCTACGTTGTGATTCTCGCGTGAAGTTACGTTTTATCGCTTCGATAAGCTTCCCTATCCCGTTTCCTAACACTGACCTCTCCCAAACACCATCTCCCCCCATGCATGACTTCACTGTACCTCAAAGTGGGTGGGGGCAGGGGACAGACTGACCTGCTCTGTGAGGCGCCGTGTCCTCAGAAAGAATCCCAGGAGACACCCTATGACCACAGCCAGCACCGACAGGATGAGGAGTCCATTCTGTTTACAGACGTTCTTCACCCTCAGCCACACCGCATCCAAAGCCACAGCCATCGTGAGTCACCTGTCCCCGCCCTATCAGCAACCCATAAATATACACAATCCAAAACCCAAAATCCAGGTGTGACGGTGAGAGGAGAGGCAAGAAGAAAGCAAAACCGTAAATGAAAGAAAACACCAGGAATGGTTGGGACTACGTGAAATATCCCTTTGTCCTCCACATTTAAAGCACTTTTGGACTCAGCATCCCTCTTGTCCTCTCACTGCGGCAATCTGCACTGAGCTAAGAAGATCATCATACTTTCCAGGCATCCCCTCCCACCCTGCTCCGCCCATCAGTGCCAAACCGGCCCTTTGTTCACTGACCCACCACCAGGGGGATATAACAGCTGGCAGCAGCGTCCCCTGGGTTTACCACAACCAATCCTGTTAGAGTGCTACTGTATTAAAGAGGTCTGAGGCTGGATTAAAGATCCATGAACAATTCGACAAAGGTTAGTCACTAATTCAGAAGAGAGGGGAGTCGCCTCGCAGCCCTTCCTGCAGCCATCTCTGATGCTGGCAAATCAATAGAAAACAGAGCGACCTCACCTATGATGCCATTGCTGCCGAATCATGTGCATAAATCATGGGACTGTCACCTCATAAACACCCCACAAAGCACAAATATTTAATCTGGTTAATGCCAGGTAAGTTGCCATTGAAGTTTGGCCATTAGAGAACTACATGACAATTTTAGTTCTATAAATAATGAAGTAATATAACTTTCGGCAGTATTATTGCAGTCACACTTTCCTGTAATGCAGGACTTCTTTGAGAGTGCTGTTCCTCCTGTAGTGGTCTATAAACTTAAAAGCTTGTTAGCACAGTTGTTGTCAATCAGCTCTATTGGATATCATGCATCTCACCATGATGTACACTAGCTGAATGCAATTAACTATTTGCTACAACAGAAAACCAGCAGTGCTCTGGCTCTTTTGGATCAGGATTGTGAACCACTGTATTACCTCAATCTGAGCTGTGATTAAGTGTATTTTGTGCAAAATATGTAATATTGTATTGTTCATATAATGTGTGTTTGCAAAACTGTTTGCATGACATACCTCAAACTCAAGTACGAGATAATAATGTAATATAACATGTACAAGTAAAAAAATATGTAATTCAATTCCTTTTTTAAAATAACTGCATTGTTCAATTCTGAATCACATAATTTTTCCAAACCGTGTAAGAAATAATGGACAACATTACATTCTAACATAACATTGAAACTCATAAAAAAAAAAATTGAAAAGCACGACCATTTTTTTGTTTTGAGTGCATTCAAGAATGAGAAGCATCACAGCAATAGATGTGAATTAATGTGGTGTCAATCAGATTGGAGCAAAGACAATATATGCAGTGACACTTTTCACTGGAAACATGTCAGAATGGACAGAAATCTAGAGAGAAAGCATTTGTGTCCTTGTCTCTCTCTCTCTCTTGATTCTGCTTTCCACATTCTTTAAATTCCACACTATAAAACACTGTCAAAGTCAGTGAATAGACTGAATATGAAACCAGCGAAGTTGTCAAATCTGACAACGGGCGTGATGCACTTTTACATCTCTCTGTGCATTATCGATGTCCTCCTGCCATCTGTGCTCCTTAAAGATGAAACTGATCTCTTCCATCTCTAACTTGGATTTGTTTTCAGATGTCCACACGCCTCTCTGTGAAGTGCCTTTTGCTGTATAATTAACAGATGCATATTTTCTGTAGAACAATAAAAACAGAATTAAAAAGGATGTGTGATTCAACACAGATCAGCAAAATTTTAAAAGATCAAAGAAACAAGCAGATAGCTTTAACAGTGGGGGCCGGAACACAAATATAAGAATGTCTTATGAACTAAAAACATGCAGCACGCACTGAAACAACTCTGCATGCTTAACTAAAGAGAATGGGAGCAAATTTATTCTGGGACTGCTGGATCTCTCAGTTGGAGTTGTGTGATGGACTAAACATGGACTGGATTGACCATTTTCAGTCATGATTTTTAGGATCAACACTGCTAGATACATCAAAGACATCAAACAGATGATAAAAAAATAGAACTGATGATCGAACACAGTCAAACGCCGGTAGATTTCCACATTGAAATGAAAGAATTAAAGGGGCGCTGAGCAATTTTCAGACCATAAAAATGGTTCACAAAAAGTTTATATATATTTATATAAGTATATTTTAAATAATGTTCACGTCACATTAGACAAAGATTCAAAAAGTTTTGCAGGTTTAGAATGAGCTATTTTGATCTACATTGTGCCAATTCCTTGCCATGTTCACTGCCATGTTGCTGTGAATGACTTGTAGAAGAATAATTTGCTGTTACTGATATATAGATATATATTAGGACTGTCAAACTACCACATTTTAGGTTCAGTGGTAGGCTTATATTCAATGAGAAAAAGACAGAAATGATTGGAAATAAAATGCCACCTTTAGATTTTTTTTATTTAATGCTTTACTCATGTGTCACAATAATGTTGAAATATCTTCATTTGGGGATATATGAAAAGTAGGAAAGGTAATGGATGTTATTTTTCAGAGCTGTGTGAAAGTATACTAAAGTTTATAAAAGTCTATAAGGATATAAGAAGGATAGAGCAGACCCACTCATTATCAAAATAAAAAACAGCCGTCAGAGCAGAGGGAGACTGAAACAGAATCTTACTCATGACTACATTATATGGAATATGACAGAATCACGGACTTACTTGGACAAAATAAGTTGAATTACCAAGTTTAACAATTTCTCCAGTCCTCTGAAATTCTGTTCTGAAAATTGTTATGTCAGAGAAGAATAAAATGGGCAAGTAAAGCCGCAAACTTATTTTGCCTTTTCCTCAAGTTTGGAGGAATGAGCAACAACCATGAATGAAGAATGACACTGCATATCCATGTGGTTAATGCAGCTGCTCTGTTTTGTTATTGATCTATGGTGAACTTAATTAATTGCGACAATTCTGTCAGCTTCTGCTTTTGCTTTTATGGAAGCCCTGTGTTTTGAAGCACCCAGTGAACTGAACTGAACAGTGAGACACAAAGGGACGATGTGGCAGACAGAGTGAGAGAAAAAAAAAAGAGATGTGGACAGACCTGGTAGGAACTAAAAAAGAGTCAGCAGGAGACCTGTGAATAAGCATGGGTCGTATAGACAGCCACCACGGTCACCACTGAGCCGTCAAGTCAAAAGGGGAGTAAAAATCAATTCATGTGGAGAAATAAAAGTCGATTTCCTTTGAATTCTGATGGTCTGTACATAGCAATTTGGCCAGATGGTGTGGCTGAATAGCAGAGTACACAGGGAAAGGTCCACACAATGTACCTGTGACGGCGTTTGATGTGAGAAAAACTCATTTTGTCCGCTGAAAATTTACATTCAGAAGATCACGTTCCTCTGCGGTGGTGACAGGGAAGTGCCGTGCATCAGGGCTTTGCAGTTCACAACAGTTCCATTCAATAATGTACGCTTAAATGGCTTTGAAAACCTATGAGAATAAACTGGGGATTAGCAGAAAGTCATTGGACTGGACTCTCAGATAGTTATCAGTACACTGGAGTCACAGTTCATCACGAGATCTGCAACATTTCTCCTGAATGTGGTCATGCAGATGATGTCTACTATTGGGTGTTGTGACAGCATAGTGTGCTTAGTTTTACATAATTACTTACCTCTTTAATATTCATGGTTTATGATTTCTTTATGGACTAATTGCTGAAGACATATATATATACATAAACAACCTAATTTCTGGGTCGATAAGTGCGCCTGACTGTCTGACAGAGAGCTTACAGCTAAGTCTACCAGCTAGCTGTCTACCTTGCTGTCTGCCAGTGCAAATAGTTCAAAGATACACACACGCTGTGTATTTGCACAAGTCAAGCTCTGAACTGTTGTGTCTGCCGCACAGATTTTTTTTTTCTGCCCAGAGAGGAGTTTTAATCTTTCGTTTACCCAGAGCTTGAGTGATTCAGGTCGCTTTGTCCTTCACGGCCTGTCCTCATGATGAGACTGTGTTTTGCGACTCTCACGTCACAGATTCCTACTGTCTACAGTTTCAGCTTGGGGCGGACTTGAATAGAAACCATCCATACCAGAAATTGTATGACTGAACAACAACAACTTAACAATGCAATTATTGATGCAAACTCAGATGTGCTTAAAGACGGTGGCTGATTCATTCCTATCTATCTAGCAATCTATTGATCTATCTATTCTTTACCTGTTAAAAGGTTAAAGAAAAATGCAATATTTATTTTGTACAGTATATATGGCCATAAGTCATTCACCATTTGGTTGGGAGAATAATCCTAGCATGCAACTGTAATATAAAAAGTGGCTTTACAGCGCCAATGCAACATCAGACCACTCACAATCCCTAACAACAAATACATCCTCTTCCTAATCTTTTGTGCTGCATATGGAAAAATCATGAATGAACTCAACTGCTCTGCTATGTTCTCAGTAGAGAGTTGCATATGTGTGTTAAGTGTGTATGTGCCCGTGCTGGTATCACATGTTTTCGCCAGACTCCATGGTCACTAATCCCTCTCTTTTGCCAATATTTCCACTCTATCTGGTTTCATCAGGCAGGGATTACACTGGATTAGACAACCTTCCAGAAGATGACATGCATTCATTCATTAAAAATCTAACTGCTGTGGCTCACACACCTCCCATTCAGCCACTCAAAATGTATTAATTAGGCCTGGACCAAGAATATGCATGATTTGGTGTTACAATAGCTTTGAATTTAGTTTAATGAAAGATAGCTGTTTACCAAGAGTGGTGTCCTGTGTGATCTTGGATTATGTAATATGGTGTGGTGACACAATGGAGCCTTGATGTCATCAGGATGGTAAGGGTTAGGATCTTGTGGCTTAGTGACCTTGCCCTGCCCTTTACCTTTGAGCTGCAGGCAATCAGGTTATAGTGCATGATCCCTTGAACTGTCCACAACTTTGTGCAAATGAAAGGTGTTAAGTCCATCATGCAAGTGTTTCCATAAAGATTACAGCAGGACGTACCAACCATTTTATATCAATACAACGACTGAAACTGCAGTGTATTCTAAACCTACACTGATATGTTAAAACAACTCCATTTGGCTTTTTGTAATGCTCTGTTGTTTGGAGAAATGATACCAAATAACCAAATAATCTGCATGATCACTGTTCAGAATACTTGCTCAACTCTAGTGAGCAAACCCTAAAGAAAAGTCTTGAAAACAGGAACCATTTGTTGGTGTATAGAATAAGGACAAGACAACTTGTGAAATCTGAGTCACTGAAAACCTTTTAACCAGATTGTACTACGATCTAATATACCACATGCAGAGAACACTGAAAAACACGGCTCAGTCGGGTTGTTCCGCTTGGATGAGAATGGAAAAAAGAAAAAGGAAAAAAGAAGATCACAACAAAGACATGGAAGAGCCGATTTAGATACTCTGCTGTCCTCATATCTGCTCTGCTTGTTTGCATTGTATTGCAGCTGTTCATGAAGCAATACAACTGTACAACAATACGACTGTTTGTGTACAATGATATCATGGCATCATGTGCAATTGGATGACCTTAGGCATGAGGAGTACTGAAAAGTGTATTTTATATTGTTCACTTGTGTGTTCTACACAATTAAATCAACAACCTACAGGGATTCTCCTGCTGAGGTACTGTTATCATGATAATGGGAACTCATTTACTGTACTACACTTGTACTACACTTCTTGTTCATGAGAGCTCCTCCCTGATTGGCCGCCTTATTTACCCCCATGTTCACCTGCTCATTCTGCTTTTGCTGCTTTATTTCTTATAACACTGTTGCTCACTCACCGCCTTGCACGTGTTTTCATGTTTCATGCATTTTTTTTTCTGCCACTACATCCCAGCATGCAGACTCTGCTGTCCTTTATTCCCTTGGGGGATTTGCAATGATCCCTTGTGCTCTCATTTGCTGCTCAATACACTTTGCAGCGAGTGATAAGATGCAGAGCCATGACGTCGGACTCTGATTCAAGTATAGAATGGTATGGTGCAGTGAGGCTCTGACACAGCTCAGCACTTAATGATTTCAGCCTTTCAGGGCAGTTACCTGGGGAACTGGGATTGCTCACTATCTCAAATTTAGGTTGTGAAAAAAAATGTATTTTATCACCAAATGTCAGAACCTTGACTATTTTGAAATGTGTATTCCATGGTTGCCTTTTCTTTGCATTGGTAAATGTTGATTACCTGTAACCTGGTAAAAATAAAAAATATTTTAACACTATTAAGCATATTATTTAACATTTTACATAGTAAAATGACATTATAGTGGTTGTATATACGTTGTCATGGAGATGGGATTACTCCAGAAGGCAGATTAATTTGCTGTCCTTTTTTGGACTCCCAAAGAGAAGAAGAGATGATGATAGTGTGAGTAACAGTGAAGCAGCTTATACATCCCTTTATCCACTAGGAGGTAATCACAACTAACCTCTTCCATTGGCTGCTGTTTGACTCTGACATGATGGTGCCCATGTTTACTTCCTAAACTCACACACACACACACACACACACACACACACACACACACACACACGACAGATGCCACGATGTCCTAATGCACGCCTGGTTTTGCCCCTCTAACTTAACTGACCTTACGAGACGCACAGAGAATACAATCAATATAGAGATGGATTAACCGCTTAATTTTTAAATATTACTGTGTTTCTGGGTCATTTTAAAAAAACGACACAATTTTTACACATAATTTATAGATCCTTTTTTCGCCTCTTCAAATGCCAAATTGGATTTTCATTTCATGGATGGGAAGATATTTTGCTAATAGACTTAACCTTATTAATATTTCATTTTGCTCAGATTCTGCTATCTTCAGATAGCTTCGCACTAAGGTCACAGATCTGCTACAAGCTCCGTTCCACTTCAGGTGCTTGCTGTTATCTTAACATTTATAAAAATGGATTTGGCTTATTGAAAGTTCACTTTTGAAAATTAGTGATGTATTAATGTATTTTCTCATAGATCTTATAAAAAAAGTTCACCACAGAGAAATAGATGCACTATATGTGACACACTCTCCATTATTTTTAGGTCCAGAGTCAGAAATGCGGTGATAACTGCCATGTAAGACTGCGGCCACACTGATGCATCACTGTGTGGATAGAAATTTGACAGAGTCAGTTAGTCTGTCCATTGGTTTTGGAATTCCCTTAGTATCAGAATCAAAGCACAACATGACAACATCTCAGCCAGTCCCAAAAAGTTCTCTCTGTCTGTCAATCCTGACACAAATCCAGTGGAGACGAAGGCTTCATTACCAAACAAACATTCATCTTTGAAAAACAATTAAAACCAGACGTTGATGGGCAGACACGGCGGATCAGTGTGGCTGCAGCCTAAGCTTGGCAAACACCTTGTGCCATCTGTCTACTCTCTAAAAGTAAGGAAATCACTCCTTTACCCTCATAAAACATTACTTTGCCGGTCCAAAGGGTGCATTTAGTTTTTAAAGTAAAAGCGAATCAATGCTGCTTTGAAGTTCAACCCCATTCACATCTAATTCAGTAGGAGAATTACCTGCATGAGTGGAATTACCTGTAATAGTAGACTACTTACCTCAAACCAAACTACATTAATTTCAAGGGTTATTATGTGCTAATGGTTGAAATAGTGTTGGGAGAAGAAAAAGGCTCTTTCAACTACTGAGAGAAGAAACCAAGGTGAAAAGCGAGCACAGGAAGGAATGAAAATATTACAATGGGAGAAGATAGAGGAGAGAATAAGGCGAAAGATTGAGGAAGAGTCAAATGACAGGAGACAAGTGAGACAAGATCAGACACATGGTGAGCACAACACTAAAGAAAAGGAGGACAATAAAAAAAATGACAGGTGATAGTTTACTTACTTGATACATTCCCCAGTTTCATACAATAAAAGGGTCTGACAACAACACTGATGACATGCTAGTGAAGAAGTCTTGGGGCCAATACCAAGCAACAGAGCTGTCAAAGTGAAGCGATGCACGGGGCAAAACATTTCCATGGTAAAAAAGCTGTCCGGTGTATCTCCACCCTTCCTGCTCAGTAAGTCTTTCATTTAGCAAATTCAAAGTGTAGATCACCCATGTTCACGGTTTATGAAAACAAGCTCCTCGGCATGTTGTTCCATCTCTCTGCCTGTTGTTTCCTGCATCTCTACACTGGGTCTATCAAAATAAAGCAGAAATGACAAATAACAAAAAAAATGAATAAAAATAAGAATTTCTTGTGTGAGTCTTGAATGCGATAAGAATATTCCTGGACTCTACTTTTGTCAAGTGTCTCACATAAGACACAAGACACTTTATTTGTCATTGTAGTCATGCAACGAAATTATGTTTGGTGACTCTCATAAATTAGCAGCAATAGATAAAAAAGATAAACAATAAATAAATAAACAAATGAAACAAGATAAGAGTAAGATTTAAAAAAACAAGGTAGAACAGGATAAATAAGCCAGATAAATAAATAACCAAGGTAAACATGGTGAAGAAGGGAGTGTGTGGGGTGATGGAGGCCTCCAGCTCTGGGGTAGAAGCTGTACTTCAGTCTATTTTTATGGGCTTTGATGGTTGTTTTTCTCTTCCCCGAAGGCAGAGGGACAAACAGACTGAGACCTGGGTGAGCTGGGTTCATACTGATATTGCTAACCTTCTTCTGCAGACAGCTAGCTTGCACTGTGTCCAGTACCCACAATCCTCTGCATTTAGTTTACCACCCGGGCCACGTCCTTCTGGTTCTCGGCAGTGCAGCGGGCCATGCCACACCGTGTCACAGCAGCCGATTCTGTCGAAGTTTACAAGGAGCTGAGACGGGAATTTGGCCTGTTTGAGTTTCCTGAGGAAGAAAAGCGGAGATTGCTGCAGAGATTTCCTCACCAGGTGGGAGGTCTTAAGGGACCATGAATGACCTTTGATGTGGATGCCCAGGAATTTGATGTCACTGACACTTTCCACCTCCTCACTATTTATGAGGAAAGGGAAATGTGAGGTCTTCCTGGATTTCCTAAAGTCCTCTATGATCCTCTTGTTATTTGTCGCCTTCAGGACCAGATTATTGTCCGTGCACCATTTGACAAGATGTTGGACCTCCTTTCTGTATTTTCTGTATTGTGTCTCCTCATTTTCTGATATCAGTTCCACAATGGTGGTGCAGTCATGTGTGAAAAGAGTGTTCAGGGTGTGGGTGGACATTCTGACATTTTGTGGTCTGAGTGAGTTGTTCTTGTAAAGTTTCTGAGTATCAACCCATGCCGAGTACTGACTCGATCCATTACTTTCATTGAACAGTGTAGGTTTGGGCAATTAGTTTGGGATCATTGGACAAAATAATCTATATAAAATCCTTCTTTATCCCACCATTTGAGAAATGCAAACTTCTGCTTTTATCTCTGGTATGTTACTCAGGACCTTTGGTATTGGATTTTATTCTTGTGTTAAATCTTCAGCATTAATGCTCCATTTTAACCTGGTGTCAGCATCAATACCATGCATCTGTATTAGCAAGTTAAATTAAATTAAACCTAAAAAACTAAAAAATACCAAATGTTTAATGCCAATAAGAAGCTGATCTAAAACAAGACAAGCCAACAATAAACAATAAAAAGAGGAAAAAACAGCCAGGATGAACAGAATCAAATTAAAACAGTGCCGGGAGGCAATGTAATTTGTAATTCAAGAAAAAAAAAACAGCCAACCACCCATCCACCAACTATGATCATGTCCACTGAAGCCAGGGCCACATCTGGATGTTTGCTGAGGACCTGAGAGCAGCAGTCCGCGGCTTCTTGACATGACCCAGCCCAGCAAAGCCCAACCTACTAGACCACCATGCAGGACAACCTAGCTCGGCAGTTTAGCTTGTTAATGAATTTTTTCTCCATAAACTCATGGAACATACAGTGTCTGTGTCGTATTTTCAGATGAAAATGTAGAATCTCAGGTCAAGCTATCATTACATTATGCAGACATAGTGTGGAAAAGACAGTAATATTCACTGTCCTCAAGTAAATGTCACTTTTACCCCTCAAAACAGAAGAACATAGACCAATTAAGGACTAACCAATTAAAAATAATCTTAAAAAGCAACAATGCACTTAAATGAGTTCCCTTAATTTAGATTAAATAAAATATTATCAAATGTGAAGGAATTATACATACTTGCAGCTTGCACTCTCCTTACTATGCTATGCTAGACTTTTTTTTCTTTTTTAAGATTTCCATAAAAGAATCAGGTCTTGCCCTGCCCAGCATAATATCCTATTGTTGGGAGCTTTTAATGCCAGAACAGGATGTGAAATTGACATTGTACATCCTGCTGGCAACCACCGCCTTTTTGAATAAACTTCTCCTCAACCTCATACCCATCACTGCCCAAAGAAATAACCCAGTCCAAAATTGGGAAAGAGCTTGTGCATCTGTGTTGCTTCCTAGGTCTGAATGTGCTCTGTGTGAGATCCTCCAATTATTCAGCTCTTGGAGCCTGTGCGGTCGACTCTGCCATCACTGACATGGACGCCTCCCCGAGTGCCTTCACCATCAGACCACAAACACCCCTAACAAACTGTTGGAAGAACTGTGCGCCAGGAAGCAACGGAACCAGAGTCCTGTCACTGGACTCCCGATTGAGATTAAAATCAAAAATTCAATCAGCTCGCCAGAAAATTGTGCACCTTATCAATGTTTTTCTCTCAGCAGAATTTAAATCAGGTCACTTTGACAAAAATATGGGCTATAACCAAAATAAATATTTATCAAAAATCTTCCAATAAATCAAGGCTCTTTAAAACAGCTCTGCAGAAACAGACCTGCATCAAAATTATGCTGAAACACTCATACAACACATACAGACGGCAGGTGAAAAGACAACATTGCTATTTAAGACTAAGAGAAATTGACCAAACTGCCATCTTGCTGGTCAATCAAAGCAACTGCCCCATTGCTATGAATAGCATATAGCTAGGTTTTAGCATCTTTATGAGCGGTGTTTTAGTGTTAGAAGTGGAACTCGTGAAGACTTGACTGCCCGTTATTTGACAAAGTTGTCAGTCTGTATGATCCGTACCAGCTGCCATGAAGTCTGTTTGGTTCATCCACCAATCTGCCCTAACGACAACAGTGATATCTGCAACGGCCGGACTGATTCTCTGTCTCCATACAGCGAGAGTAACTGAAAAGCAAGTTGGATTTATAGTGGTTTGGTATGACAAATATACCATGAAGGTCGCTTCTTTCTAAGATGAGTACATATGTGTGTTTGTGTTCATGTTTGTTCTCTGTATCACACCAAATATATAACTATAATATATATATACCAATCACTCCATACCAAAAGCCTTGCAGCCTTTTTCTTTTCTTTTCTTTACCATGTTTTTAGTCATTCTCATCTTTTCAACCATATGTTCAGCAATTTGCAAAGGATGATATGGTCATTAGTATGGCTTATTAGTCATGTACTCATTAGTAGGCTGCCCTGTCATCAAAATCACCCAACAATCATGAAACAAGTCAACCAATTTCCTGTATTCAGGGGTAATTTATAGAATTTTCCATTAAGACAAAGAAAGCCCCCTACAGCACACTAGAATAACCAGGCTGCAGGGCTTGGAGTTTTGTTTGCTTACCCAGAACACACACACACACACACACATGTCGTACTCATCTTTGCCAGCAGAAAGAAGTGATCTTTGCTGGACATATCAAACCACTAACTTAACCCAAGCAGCCTTTTAGACAGAGAATCAATCTGGTCACTGCAGACACCACTGTGCCAAGTGTTGAGGGGGCAGTGACGGGCACAGTGGTGGGTGGAACCAAACAGAGTGGTGACTGGATTATCACACACACAAAAAAAATCCAAGAAATAAGATATTAAAGTGAAAGAATGTATTTCCAATCAGATATTTTCAAGAAGTAAAAACATCTTATTTGAGAAATGAAAAATAATTGCCACATCAACGACCAAGGACAGCGAACAATGTCATTGCCGATTTCATAATAAATCTGTTACTTGCTCCATAAAAAGGTCCTAACCTGACTTCTATAAGCCCATCTCATATTTACGGAAGGTTATTCCACAACATGGTGTAAATAAAGGAACTTCTGGCTACATTATTCCCTTGAGGTATTTTACATGAATGCACTCTGGCCCTGATATTATAGTTGTGCTGAGTATGGGCCATGGCTACCTGAGAACACAAGTATTGAGGAGCATGCCAACTGATAATATTGTGCATATGATGCAGCTTCTGTGAGCTGTTCTGGCAACGGTCCCACACTTCTGAATTCATCACTACCAACATAAGTTCAAGGTGATGCATTCAGTAAATACCGAATAATATTATTTTGCACCACCTGCAGTTTGTTCCCGAGTTTAGCAGTCAAACCGCTCTACCAAGCAGAACACGCATAATCAAAATCACACTGTATCAGTGATGACACGAGAACTTTCTCAACAGAAAAGTCGAAAAGCCTCGTTCTGCACAACAGGACCTTGAGTTTGCTGACACATTTTGATAATCACAATTACGTATTTTGAAATGTCAGCTGAAAAAGCTCTGTAGCATTTCACTGTCAAACATGCAGGTGTTTCTACCTTCTAGAACCTTCTAGCTTTTGTTTTGGTTTGGCTTGTGTTTTGCTTTCAGACTTTTTGGCCCTGTGCTGCCCTCACACTTCTGGACCTGATAGGTGCACTGCCAGCACTGCACCCTGGCAGTGGACTACAAAGAAAAAAAAACAAAAAACAGGATTTTCCAAAAGATGCCCAGAGGTCAGGTCAGGTACCAATTCACAACACTGCATCATGATACATTCTATACCACGACTAAGTAGGACTCACAATGAGTGCCTTGGGTAATTTTGATCTGTCTGTGAATGCACTGCATGAAAAAAGCCTGTAGAGCCTTTTTATGCAATGAGGGAAAAAATCCTAAAAATAGACACACCGACCAGTATTTCATGTAAAATCTTATCAGTGATAAAGAGCAAACCATTGGTCTTTATGGAAATTAAGTACGGGGTCCAACTTGACCAGCATGACCACCAGATGGGACGAATCATACAAGTGGCCCTGCGTGCTCAGTTATAAAACATTCACACACACACACACACACACACACACACACACACACACACACACACACACACACACACACAAACGTTCATAATAAACATGAT
>OMLF01015296.1:0-24334 GCA_900302615.1 Holocentrus rufus
ATTTTTAGTGTATGTTTTATTAGCATCTGTTTGCTGGTAAGTTTTCTTGTTTCTTTTAATTTTCCCATAAGTACAGTGATGCACACGGCACGAGTAAAATGAAAACCTTTTGTGAGCGTGTGTGTGTGTGTGTGTGTGTGTGTGTGTGTATGTACGTTGACTTCACAACATGCTCAATGAGGCACTGACATCAGAAGTCCTCCCAGCTTCTAAAACAACTTTCCAGGAGTGTCATCTTAGTGCTTCTCCCTGCTGAGGGGCGGCACTTCATCAGCAGTTTGTGTTACCCAGCACACATTGTCCATCTTGTATCCCATACGGATTCTGTTTTCACCTGGTAGTCCTTTAAGTGACAAGCCATTTACAGATTTTGGACGCCGACCTGGTACTGTCTGTGAAAAATCAAGCACAAACACTTGTGCAATGAAAAGCAGATGGTATGGAAATTTAAAAATACAAGTTGTTAAGATGACAAACTATGTGGCAAAACACTTCTGGTCATATGACCCAAGTGACTGACAAACTGTTATAGGCGTATATGTCTAAGGCTGCAGCTTGTGAGACAGATAACTGAGGAAGGACATAGGAGGCCTCAGCCATGTGCATGAGCTGTTTGGTCAGACAGGGTGGTTGATAAAACTTTAAGATGACCCAAACAAAGGGCATATGAGATGACATCTCTTTGGCATTCTTGTAAAAATGATAAGGCCTTTGTCCGTTCACCAGACGCTGGTTAAGCTGTCTGCCTGCATCAGGATCTGATAGCCTGGTGACAGCGACTCCTCACGAGACAAGTCACTCAGAGCAGAAAACACTGACAACCCATATCAGTGAGTCAGAGGCAACACTGAAAACAGGACACTTTGAGAAAACAAGCAATAGATCCACACACAGTCACTGCACAATAAATGTGCATTTCAATGATTTAAGTAACACATGAAATACAGGAAAGAAAAATACCCATCATCAACCCAAAACTCCTAATTATTAACCTTGATATGTGATTATGCAGTTATTGCATTGAGAAATATTCTACGCTTGTACTGCAGACGCTGCTGCTCCATGCATTCCACAGCAGAAAGCTATTGAGAGGCTTGGCAAATGATGTGTAGACACAGCCCACAAGCAATCAAGCAGATCTAAGTCAAATACCCCTATTCCCCATCGTGGCACAACAAAGGTTTTCCCAGCAGCCACTTGGTATTCCGTGCGGAGAACTCGTGCAAAGATAGCTCGACCCCCAGGTAGGGGAAGCCTCCCCTCTTCATGTCGAACATTGTTTTACATACGCCTGGCTTTTGTTTTGAAGTCCAGAGATTAAGCCTGGCTGGGGAGGGGGCAGGTAATCCTCAAAGTGATATAAGCACGAAATTAGCAAGCTGATTTAGATAAGATCAATTTGTGAAGTATGATTGTCTAATGTTCGTGATCGCTGGAGACATGTCTACTGAGGGCACCGCAGACATGCAGGTAATTAACAGGGTATGATGGGTGTAAACACTGTACAGTCACAGGGGAGACAGAGGGAACCCTGTTTTCTTAGGCCACTCACTCAGTCGAACTACAGTCATTTCACATTCCACGGTTCAAAGACAAAGAGGACGGCTTCTTTGCTTTGACCAGAGTCTAGACATTCAACAAACACGAACATTTGGTGACACTGAGCAAGCTGAGCATCCAAGACAGATTCTGTTTTTGGTAAAGCCTGCTCTTAGTCTACTGTAAGCTATGTGATGATTCAGAGGTGCCAATAATTCAGATTCCCTGCAGATGCAACCGTAGCCGGGAACCCTGACATGGGCTGTCTGGTGGTTGGTGTGCAGAGAAACATAGCAGAGCTGGTGTGCAGCATATTCACTGATGATCCCCTCTCATTCTTGGCTCCTTGTCTGAACAGCCCAACACCGGTCAGAAGCATGAACAGGAGAGATTTAGTTTAGCCTCACTGTTCATGCGCAGTAGCACTGCCCCATCAACATCACATTATCTGCTGGATCAAAAAGCTGACATCACTTCCATAAGGCCATACAACAACTTGTGATGTTGATGAGCAGTAAGTATTGGATCTAACATCTTAGCAAGCTGTTGTCAGTACCTCCATTAATAAAACTCATCTCTGTTGGACTCATTAGACGTATTTAGCAGAGATCCATGGTATGTTACAGCCCACAGTTTCAATGGATGAGGACCCAAAATGGGTCACAGGATTGTAACTGGTCTCCAAATCAGGAGAACACCAACTGGTTTTAATAAGGTTCAGGATAAGGCTAAATTCGTTCAGTGTGGGCTGAGAAAGTTTAAGAACCCCTGACACGGAGATTGCATTCCCTCACTGTTAATGATTAACATTTCTAAACTGGAGCTTGAGGAAACAATCCAGGCCAGTTTATGTCTTGTACACACTTAATCTGTCATAAGCTCTGCTATCTGATGGAAAGTAGTTCATTTTGAATAAGAATCCAATTCTGTTGCATCATCATTGACTTTGCATTGCATATGCACAACGTTGCAATGCAGGCTTGCTTGTATTGGATTTTTTACTACTTTCATCTTTATAATCCATCCATAAACTAAACCAGATGTTGAAACACACTAAAATTTTACTTTTGTGCAGACAAACAGACTATCCCAAGATACCGTCAATTTTATGGGCCCTGTTTAAATCTGGAGCAATCCATCAAAATGTTTTATAACTTCGTCCAGGTGATGCTGCTGTAATTAGTCACTCATCCATTCATGCATGTCATATTTTGGTTATGATTTCCCATGGAAACAGTGCTAAATGTCAATAAGTAGCCTCACAGTCTGTGTGTAGATGCATGTGAGTTTTGTCCATGAAATTCAAGTAGCAACTAATATTAATGTCTCTCAGCAAATTGTTCAATTTTGACATTGCTTTTTAAGCAAAGTACAGACTTTGTATGTTTGTGATTGCATGAGGAGCCCGTGCCTAATCAATAACATAACAAAACCTCAAATCAATAAACCTTGTGGGGGGATTTGGTCTAGATCTGATTTATGATTATTATGATAATATTCTTTTTATTCCTTAACTGAATAATATTTTCTGGAATACAAACCATAGCAGTCATTATACAATATAAATTGTAACAGTATTTAGTTGCTAATGGTTACTGTATCTTGACCAATTTGGTGTTATCCTCTATAGTAATGGTGTTGTCAGCATTCTGGGGCTCACATACTGCATAGCAAAAGTTTGAGTCATTATTTAATTGTAGTCAATCCTTGCCAAATCAATCAGCCATCCGTCCTCCTTTGTTCCATTCGAGTCTGATTGTAGGGCTCTGAGTGAGAAGACTTGGACTGGGCCTCTCTGGAGGCCACACACACTGACATAATTCTGAACAGTCAATCATAAAGACATCACAAGCAATAAAATGAGGTCTACATCAAATATAGTCGGTGTTAGCCATGAGCCTCTGGAGCTTAAAGCACATGATGAAATGACATCAGAGGCAGCGGGACCTGCTGCTGCCAAACTCTCAGCTCCGGTTCAGGTTTGAAGAAATTGGGTTGCTCCTCTTGTAAGGTTTCCAGTTCATAACAGCTTTATCTTATTTGTCAAATGGAACTGATATTGCCATGATAAAACATAATATGTTGTCGGGCCAGGCCAAGGAACCTGAACATTGCATGTTGAGCATTCATAAATACACTGGCGTGCCTTGGGTCCGGTCTGTAGTTGTTTTGCCTTCAGAGCACGCCTGACCGATAAGAATGCAGAGATGATAGTTATAGATAGCAAGTCCTGTACTCCCAGTTTGGAGCTAAACAAATTCAGCTGAGCTTGGTTATAGAGACTCGTCAGGGGAGACAGGGCGCATCCAGTTCCCCCTCACCATCCACCAATCATATTTCTGCATGGTAGACTAGCTCAAGTGATGGGAAGGGGAGGCTTACAGACTGAGAACTAGGGGGGTCCTGCACTTGTGACCTGGCTTTTCATTTCAAATTTCACGTACCGATGGAGTTTGTGAAAGCGATCTAAACCGAAACCCTTGAGTTTGCGAGGAGCATGTATTGACACACACAGAAATGCACACACACAATTCTGGAAAAATGACTCAGACAAGCAGGAGGCTCACTGTAATTTCACTCAACTCAGTCTTAGAGTTTGTTCTAGGAATATCATTAATTTATCCATGATTGAAATATGCATTATTTAGTGGAATCCCTTACATATAAGCCTATGTAAATATTTCCAAGGGTGGTAAGGGAAACTTGGTGATTTGTTTAGGTGGATGATGACGGTGAATGGTTCAGCTTCCTTGGAGAGAAGTGAAAAGGTCTTTGTGTGTGGGTGTGTGTGTTTTCTGTGTGTGTGTATATGTGTACTTAAGTGAGTGCAAGTGCATTAACCAGACCCTTGGGCTTGACAGGTCTCCAGTGGAGGCCGTCTGCAGAAGCAAAGAGGTGGGAGAACAGGGACCGAGGCCTGTCACTGCGCATTCAACTGCTACCAGCGTACACTAAAAGCAGCCAAGCTCTGTTCCACATCCACCGGGTTAACACCGAGTGATGCAGCCAAAGGTTAATGCTTAAAAGGCTGATATCCAGGATGCAGAACTAAGATAAGCCAGAAAAGTATACAGCCTAATTTTCGGTGAATGTTAAACAGAGAAAGCTTCTCTCAAGTGTTGCTCTGTCTCTTCTTTCAAGTCACACGCTGTGGAGTTCATGGTTATTCCTCAGTAAAAGTAGGTGTAGAGGCAGACTCATCTAAATGCTGGGTCAGGCCTTCACCATCGAGGCTGTTTTTCTACCAGTCCCCTCATCGTGACCTGGCACTTTCTCAGAGTTCACTTCTTTAAAAAGCTCCATTGAGCCTCTGCTGGCGTGCATCGATTGGACCTCTGCTCCAGATCACACAGTGTTGCCTGTCCTGCACCTTTTATTTCATTCATCAGTGACTCTGAATGCAAAGTATCCATTTATAGGTTTTGAGGCGCCCCTACGTTGTCATTCATCCCTATTTCCTAATCAGGTTGCGGTGTTGTGCCAGCAGTAGTATTTTCCTACATCTGTTTCTAATTCCTTGGGGGAAGCAGGGAAATAAAGGCATCCCTATCAGTAAAGATTTAGAGGGTAAGGGTAATTGAGATACAGGGATTTACTGGAGGTATTGAATTTCTCCAGTAAAACAATTTACTCCAGAAAAGAGTAATGGTCCGGTCCAGCTCCTCCTCTTTTGGTTCTGATTTGAGTTATGCATGGTGTTTTTCATCAGCCCAAGCTTACATACATCATTTCATTTCAGAAGTCTAATTCCCTCTCTTTCTCTAGGATCACTTTGTCAACCTGCCGTCCTTTTGTCACACTTCCTGTTTCAAGACGAAGACTACACTGATGTTTTGGGATTTTGGCCTATAAGTCATCTTAAGCAATACACGATGAGAGGAATGGTACCAAAATCACTTCTGTGTCTCTGTTTGATATTCTGTCTGGTCTGAATATTAATGCCTTCGCATACAATATGTTAAGTAATCATGGATGAATAGCATTATCCTTAAAGAGCGGAAATGAGAACTCATAGCAACTTTAAGGATGGATACTTAGTTTAATTTTAATGACACATTTTAAGTTGCCAGGCTTATTTTAGGAGATTGGTAAAATAGAAAAATGCATGGAGCTACTCTCAAATGTAGATCTCTCTTCCAATGAGACTGTGGTTAGAACTTGTTTTGTTTACACAGGAAGTGCCTGAAGTTAGCCAGACGAATCCCACCAGAATTCTGGGCATGATAGTTAAGGTTAGTGTTATGGTTATGGTTAGGTGAGGGAATAAATCAAGGCTGTTTTAGCAAATGGGCAACAGGTCAACAAATTTTTTGACCAATTATAGCCTTGTGGGTGTGTCTTTCTCCAGTGGGATTCATAATAACCAGACAGCTACAGTTGTTGAGTCTTGATGGACTTTACTAATTAAGATGGAGATTTTGTCTTCAGAAGATGAATGAAATCTGAAGCCGCACAGTAAACAAGCGTGTTATTTTGATTATGCCCCACAAGCCTGTTAGTGACACTAAAGGGAAGGTCAAGGGGTCACAAAAACTAGACTTACACTGAAGCTTAGTGCAGAATTCTTCTGCATTAATGTGTGTGTTGTCAAATTCCTGTACACAGATATCTGGCAGGTATACAAAACCAAATCAGAGAACCTTTGCAATCCAATAATACATGAAATATCCCCATTTTATGTGCAGGGGCACTGCTTTCATTGAACTTTAAAATGCACTTTGACCTGACTTGGTTTGTGTCCTCTCTTACTGTCTTATCTTGTCCCGTTAAGTTCTCTTTTCAAAGATGACTCATGGTCTAAGTAACTTGTACGGACAGAACTGTAGGGAGGATGGAGGAGAGGTCAGGGGTGCTGTGCTACAATCAGCTGGGAGGAAACTGCGAATAAAGTGAGGCCTTTCTGTTTTGAACCCTGCTGTGCATCAGCCAAAGTGATGGTGAAAAGTTGTCACATGCCGAGGCAGGAAAACACATCACTGAGCTGCAGCAGAATGCACCTCCCTTCACCCCTGAAGTTTGATCTGGCTCAGCCCTTCTCGAGTCATTGACCTTTAACTTGACACTTAACAGTGAACAACCTTGAAGCTTGTTTTATTGTTTGGATCCTAGTGATTAGATTCTGCGGTTAGTATACATTGGATAGTGTGCATAAGAGAATAAGATGATATCTAACCTGCATCCCTGCCCTGAGACCACCACCACTTTCATATATTTCATATATTTCAAGGGGTAAATTATTTCTAACACATCTGTCATATTAGTCAGGGTAGCTATACGCATTCCACTGCCAACACTATTATTCTTAATCAGCTTCATTTCACTGCACCCCACCCTTTCTTCTACCACCATGTACAGAAAAAAGTGCCGAAAACACCTAAATGACACTTTCCCACTCCTTGAAGTTCCATGAAGGTCACTGCATGTTTTAAAAAGAATGGCACCTACTTTAACTGTAGATGATGAATTACAGTCATCTCTCTCTGAATCCAAAGGAACTGTTTAAACCAATTACTGCTGTGCAAACATTTATTTCCTCAGAGGATGTTGAGTATTTCAGTGCAGACGGGCTGCGTCCAGCCACCACAAAGTATCCTGTGTTTCTTCCCTTGTGGAGCAAGTGGGTTTTAATTGCACCCAGGAATATTGGTGAGAGGGATTTAATAGAGCACTGTTAGTCTGTGCCCTCCGCCACACAAGTTTAGATGACATCAGCTTGTTCATTTTAATTATCCTCTAATCCTTTCGTCTTTGAAAGGGGCTCAAGCTAAGCCTGGCTCTAATGAGCCTGTCACAAGTGAAAGTAGACAAGGTTTAGGCTCGTTTCGATAATCAACCAGCTGATGAAGTATGGAAAATTTTGACTGAGAAAGTGACTTTTTTTTTTTTTTCCTGTTCTACTCCCACCATGTCTCGCAGGTTCAGTCATAAGTCTGAACTTGTTCTCTGAGTCAGTGAAGTCAAGGGAGACATAGAGTGTTAGATGAGGATGTACAGTTTCAGTGAGAAATATTGACACCTCTTTATCGACATTGCAAGTACATTTTAGATTGAGGCAGATCATTCTCTATGATTCATTCTATATAATGCTGCCATTAAGAAAATTCAGTTTGATTTAAGAAATTTCGTGGAACAATCTGATTGGCTTTAGCATTATTTTTTCATTTGTTTCAAGGAAATTGTCAAACTCAGAATTATAGATTGAATGACTTTTTAAGATGGGGTTTTTTTTGGCTGTTGTTTTTTTGCAGGGTGACCTCTGCTAAGAGCACACTGGTTACTTCATCATCAGGTACTGGACAGCAGCTTTTTCGCAGGTCCTGTTCATTGTAAATCCACATGTCAGCATGCTGATTAGAGTCTAGGCCTGTTGGGTTATTGATGGGATCAAAACATAAAAACAACTGAACATAAAAACAACTGAACGGTAGTAATTCATTGGCACATAGTTTATTGGGATACTTTCTGTCGGACCCTGATCGTGAGCTACCTTTCAATGTGAAAAACAATGGTACAAAGTTGGGACAAGCGCACTTTGTATGAAGTCTGTGTATTCCAAGAATATAATTCCCCAGGCAATTTTATTTAGAATATAGTAGCCTTTGTATTTCAGCTTCTCTATGTCTGTCTATTATTTGTGCCAAGGGTCAGGTAGTTTGGGTCAATAATTATAATCAGAGGGGATCAGCCAGTCAAATAGGCAATGATCACTTAAGACATGCAGCGGGTTTGCATAAAAAGTAAGCCATTGGTATTTATTCATCAACTTGATGATCCAACAAGCTGCCAAGACAACATCAGAGATGACACTGCAGAAAGCTTTGTTGCACAAAAGTCTTGGATGTGATTCAGTCAGAATGCTGTGTAGCCAACTAACCTTTCTCAACAATAAATAAGGATGTGCCAGCCAGCTCCAGAGCAGAGGGAGCCGACTGCAACCAGCAACAAGAAGTGAGCCTTTGTGGAGGCGGAACAGACCATAATTGTCTGAGAATCATTTATATAGACACAAGTAATTTAAACGCCAAGATTAACGGCATTAAAGCATTTATAACCACACTGAAGAGTTATTATGGCAACATCTTTGTTGCTAATCATTCACTGCTGATAGATAACTTGTCAAACAATTAGTATGTACGGCACTGTGACGTCTTTTTCTGCAGATTGATGAAGTTTGTGTAGGTGTCATTCTTTTCCTTGTCTGCAGATAGTTCCCAACAAAACTACTCACCTTCAAGAGCTGTGGATTATGCCAGGTATCCATGTCATTATTTTCGGAAAGACCTGTTTCTGTTGAGTTTTTCACATGTAAAATCTTGATGGTTTGAGCTCCACAAACAAATACCCACCCAGCCCCATCGTACAGGTCTGCCAGGGAAGATCACGGCAGACTGGAAATCTCATCAAATCAGACAAAAACTGTCTGGGTAGGTAGATTGCGCTAGGGGTGAGTGGGAAAATATCTTTTTGTTTTGTTTATTTTGCTTTTGCAATTTTAGTGAACTGTTCCTTTGCAGGAATGAAAAACAACTAAATGTTCTGTTGACTGAAGAACAAGAGAGAACATGCAAAGTGCAGTGAAATTTAGGAATTTGACCTTTTTTTGAGGTGTTTACCTGAAATGAAATCTTAACAGCTGTATTTTTCTAGTCTTCAGAATGGACTAGATGTGTGAGGGAGGCTCTCCTTTGAAGTGTGAAGGGCAGAGCCAGTCAATCTTTGCAGGTCAAAGTAATTACAGAGAGGTTTGAAGAGAAAGGCCAGTGGGGTCAGGGAGAAGTGTCTGTTCAGACTTCAGATTACTACCTGCTAGGACCCGACCTTGTTCCAAAGGTTAGTGTTAATACTGGAAGCATCTTTGCATGTTGGTAAAAAGCTGTTTTCACCACATTTTATGCCATGACCAGTTGACGTAAACAAGGAAAAGACTGATTGTCTGTTTGCACGCAAGATGCAAAATATCCAAATCGGAAACATGTTATAACTGAAACATGAAGCCCAAATGCCATCAAAGACTTGAAGTGTTTTCAGCTATCTGCACGTGTCTGACAGTGATGCAATGGGCTCAGATGAGTTTTCTTGTTCTATGTGTTGAAAATCCTCCTCTGGTAAAATGTGACAAGAAAGTGTTGAGTAATAGATAATGAAGTGATGGCAGTAAGTCATTGAGATTCATATGGGTCAGTTTTAAATTCAAGCAAGATGTGAGCCATATGGTATCGCTGTAAGGATACTGGGGCCGCAACCAATGATTGTTTTCATTGTCAGTTATTGTTTTGTCAGTTATTGTATTGTTTTTTTATTCATCTATTAATCATTTATCTATCTAAGTGTCAAAATAATGACAAAGGGTCATTGGAAATGATACAAATTGGAAAAATAAGTAGATCTTAGCATCTGAGTGACACATGTGACACACCAAACAAACTTTGTGTCTGTAGAGTCACTTGCACCATCACTTGTCTTTTAATCTCAAATGTATTATGTTTCACTGCAACGCATATTGTATTCATTTGAATTTAGCAGAATTGAACCTTTTTTCCTTGTTATCTGTCTACTAAAGTTGCAATAAAACTTTCCCCCACCACTGTATCCACTTCTGGGTGTAGCAAAAGACCATACACCAGCTTTGCATGAAGTTGTTTTAAAACCAAAAAAAAAAAAAGTTACCTTGCAGAGAATCCAATCATTACACACCCAATCTGGCTTGTGATCTCGAATGCCTGATGAGTTCATCTGCTCACCTTGTGGAACTGATTGAAAATAGTTGGGACTGTTCCAGTGCCATCTAAATTAAGGAGTTTCATAAGACTTCTTTCCTTTTGCAAAGAACATCTGGAGACTGGAATATATTAATGAACATGGATTGAGTCGTACTTCTCAGCAACTTAAGAAAATGTTGAAGAACTTTCTTGATTCGTTCTACTTTTTCATTTGAGAAGAAGTTAGTGGTATCACTAGTTTTTGCAATTGTAAAGTGTCTTCTTGCTTGTTTTAAATATCATTATGTTTGTGTTTTTATGTAGTTTGTGCTTGTATGTGCACATTTATGCACATTGTTCAATGGATGCCAGAATCATTGGTGTAATTTAGTGTGTCAGATTATCTCATCAAGGCCTCTGAAGGGCAGAAATATGGTTTTCAGGCTTGTGGACAGTTCAAGGCCATTGATAGCAAACAGAATTCATTAATGTGAGCTTTCAACAAAGGGACACACAGTGAGGGGTCACACCTTGTCGGGTGTTTGGGAACTAATAACAGGGAATCTTCCACTGCACTACTGGTCCCTGCACAATGAGTTTGTGGTTGGAGGCCACAGGATACAAAGTTGACACAGAGGACGATTCCTAATCTCTTTTGCTTTTGATTTATTTGTGAAATTGAAAAACACATGAGAAAAATAATAAAGATACATTTTGTGTATTTATGACTTTAAAGCACTTTAAATTTCCATTACAAAATATATGGAAATTACAGTCAAAGGATCATAGGAAATACATGGCACAAGCTTAATCCTCTTAATTGTTGTATTTGTATTTTTTCACTATTAAATTATAATGGAGCATATGCTGCAAAGAAATCACAGACATATCAGAGGCACCAAGGTTTTCATGTATACATTGAATTTATAAAACATTACAGACTCTTCTTGATAATGAGATGCAGCTCCTTTTGCACAATCCATATCCAAGCTGCTTCTCTTTATCTACATCTCATTCTTTAATCTTTAATTAAATGGATAATGGCTTGTATCTGAATTCACCTTATCAATGTACAATGTAAGCGTCTCTAATATTTTATATATTTAGTGTATATCCTGTCACTGATTGATTATATCAGAGAATAAACTAGACACTGAAATAGTGTGGTAACAGGATCTGTGGAGGACTAAATCCATTTATCCTGCACCCTCTGTGTTATTTATGTCCTCTTCATGTAAGTGTGTGTGGGGGTTTGTCACTGGTCATGTTCCCAGGTTGCTGTGACTGAGCTGCTGTTGGGCCACAGCTGTCTTCTGGCTTTAAGTGAATCTGACAAAACACTGAAACATGTGTGCCAACAGTGAGGCCGGGGCGTGGGAAGGCATGTCACATAGTGTCTGTGTGTGTGTGTGTGTGTGTGTGTGTGTGTGTGCGTGTGTGCGTGTGTATGGGTGTGGCAGGGCATAACCCCGGATTGCCTCAGACACCATAAACACTTATTAGCAGGGTTCACTGATGAGTGCAGTGTAACAATTCATTCATTGTATTGATGCATTGATTATAAATTCTGCCAGTTCAGCTGCATTGATCTGCAAAAAGAAAAAAGTAAAATGATTTGCTGTAATTTCAGCTTGGATTGAGATAGAATGCTTTGAGTCATTTAAGTTTTTTAAGTAATTCTATTGTCTGATTTATTACTCAGAAGAAAAAGGATAGTCTTACATTATTGCTACATGACATTATTATATGGGCTTGTTCAGTGGATATAAAATTTGGGTAAACAATACGGAATCAAATCATTTGAATCGTGATTTACAACCTGCAATTAATTTCAAGGTCATGTTCAGCTTTATTGTCGCCATGCAAAATTGCACAATGAAATGAGGAAGCAGGCCCCTCGAGTGCTACATCACATATAAAATGTCAAAACAAATGAAGACAAATCACAATAAAACCCAAACTACATGAGAGAAATTGAATTGTTTAAGATATGAGCAATCGTTCTGAAATTGAATTGAATCACTGCAGTGAATCATGCATCAAATTGAATCTCTGTTATGATAAAGATTTCCACCCCTGATATCTTGAAATAATGTATTGATGTTTATCTTGCTGGTTCTAATTGTCTGGCGTGTTTATCTGGCATGTGGTATGCAGCATGTTTCTGTAGTCACAACCACAGTGGTGCTGTACGCCTCACACATACCGACCAAAAAGTGAGCTTTTGCTTTGCGCTCGCTATGTCTCTTTCCCCCCTTTTCTTCCCACAGTCTCTACGGTTCACTGGCATTAAAATATCTATGATCTTGCGCTTGGACAGCCAGATGACATGTGTCGTCACTGGAGCCGAGAGATTATACAGTCCCCATACCTTTTTATGCAGCTCTTTCTACCTGAGGCTGAGACACATAAAAGAAAGAGCAGGTCTGGGCCCGAGATGAAAGGGGATGTCACTCAGCGTCCCCAACAAGACTGCCCACCTGCTCTGAATACCACACAACCAGATAGCTAATGAGATACCCGGCTGGATTAGCAGAGGGACACTGGAATAAAGTATTTCATTAAAGGTCCCTGCGAGTCGGCCGCTCCCAGCCCTGCTCTGCCACTGAGTGGTATAAGGACATGGATGGAGGACAATGGAGCGATTATCTGTCACTGGGTAACGCTGCCAAATACCAGCGATGCCATGTTGATTGACTTGCTATCAAATGCCAAGATCTGTGGCTCGAGGGAGCAGGTGGTAAATGCTTATCATGGCCTCGACAGGTCCCTCCCACGTCCCCCCAGCACCTACTTATCTCACGTACTGATTATCTACTCAACTCCTTCATTCTTTAATAGACTTTCTCTTCGACATTAGTTGTGTCTACATGCATGGAGTAATGGGATTATTGCTCATGCTGTGGTTAAGGTGTTTCACTCAGGTTAAACTATTTGCATGAACCTTGCAACAGAGTATAGAAATCTATGAATACATGTAGGAAAATATTCCCTATGCAGTTTATGGAACAGTTTGCCAGTTAAAAACTATGTAAAGGTGCAGCCGCCACCTCCGCCTCCCCATTTGGCTGAGATTGTTTTGAATACAGAGGAAATGAATGATGATCCCGACAGTAAAAATGAAGGTACTTTTCAGCATCATGTTTTTGTTGGCATCATTTTGATCAAAATATGCCCATAATGTTGTGCAAGTCTAAGTTTGCACAGAAGGCGAAAACCGAAATTGAAGGGAGGACGGTGTTTACGTACCACCTCAACATATTTAATATAGCGGTAATCCTGGCGTCTTAACTGGGTTTCTTATAATTGGAGAATGTGCTTAACGGGGTTATGGTGTTTGCCTTAGTAACCATCTTAAGAAAAGAATCCTCTGTCGTCAGTGTTTATATTCAAATGTAAATTCAGATTCACTTTCTCAAATTTTGGTCCAAAAACAGTCCAAAAATATTATGTAATCTGCATTTTGATGCCTAAATCAAACTTTGAAAACAGAAGACCTGGAAGGATTTTTGTTCGCTGTATAAAACTTGATAAACTTCGCCCAAACTGCGCTATGACTTTTTATTTCACTTATGATAAAGTTTTCTTCCATTAAAAAGAGGGTATGAACTTTGCTTTGGTTTCCACACATTTTGACATAGAAACTCTTTGCAGAATATTTTATGTGTGCCTGATTTATTTCCTTCTTTGCCCTACATTCATTTTAACTGTTACATAAATATATTGTTGCCATTTCAAGTATTTTGAATTGTGGTGTCTGTTGATATCTCTCTCATTCTAACACACACACACACACACACACACACATACACACACAGATAGACATACCCACCACTATGCTCATAAACACTGCTGGTGGACATGTCCGCTCACGGTCAGGCTGGATGTTTGGCAGGTCTCTGAGATGACAGGGCGGTGAATAATGGCAGTTTATGGCAGAGAAAAAAATCAGCTCTTGAAGCCACGAGGCTGTAAATTATGCTCTATTAGGAGGACTTTGAAGTGAGGAAAAGACTGTGTGGAACTCTGCTGAACTGAAAAGCAGGGAGAAGGGAAAACTGTGCTTTGGTTTTGCATTCAGTAACTACTCTTTTGACCAGAATTTGTTGCTGTTGTTGACATTGGACAAGCATTTGCTGTGTAAAATGATTCTACATACAGGACATGGATCCCTCGTTGCTTTTGAATCTGTTTATTGTGATTCAACAATTTTTAATAAATGAAGTCAGTCTTATATGTAAGAATAGGCCTATACATGATTTAAAGATCCTATAGGATTTGCAGGTGTGTATCTCATCAGGCATCTGGATGAGCAGGTTTATATATACTGTGTGAACCATAAATCCTCTCACTGATAGACCTTCATATTTAGAGGGAGGCATCAGCTATTTATGGTGGTTCTCTCTTCTTACCAGTGAAATTTTGGTTCCCCTTGGAAGTTGGATTTTCTCCGATGTTCCCTAAACAAAAACAAGTCTTTCAGTCATTCATAATTGATTAATTTGATTCAGTCCTGCGGAGTTGGCTGTAGGGCCGCGCTCAAAGAGCCAACAACAGCCAAATGCAACTGTGCATTGCTGCAAATTCACCTGCATATCACCTAGATTTTTCATTGATTTTCATTGATTTATTCCTGAGTCAGATAACTGTTCAAAATGAATAAATTACTCACAAATTGTACGTCACTGCTTCTCACACAAAAACACATCGGCTCCCAAATAAAAACATAGCTTCCATGTCAGTTTTTTTGCTGATATGCATTCTAGCATCAGATGACGAGCCAGCTCTGCACAGGCGCTGCCATTCTGTGATGCAATTTCCAGAGCTCCAGACCCTTGGGGACAATGCTTGTCCCAATTCAGTGGCAAGTCATAATTCAAGCCAGCAACTTCCCAGTGGGGCCAACACTGGTCATCGGATACAAAAGACACAGCAAATCATTCATTCAGTCAACACGCTTCTAAATTTGGATTTTCTGAAAATAAAAATAAAAATGTCAGCAGGTTTTTTTGGCCTGCCAGCTTTGGCACGGCTCTTGGTCGCAAATGCAAAGCCAACAGTGTTTTTCAGAATCACTGGTTGCTATGGGCACTCGGCAATTACAGCAAGGCTGAGCAGAGCGGTGCTGATACTGGTGTAAGTAACATTAGCATGGCTCTGATCTAGCACATGAAAGAGATGCGCCAGACTTGCTTCGGCTTCACCCAACTGGAGACACTTACGTGGTCTAGACACACAATGATGGCTGAGACTCCCTCCCCCTATGTGATGGTCACCATGGAGACCAGATACTCAACACCAATTTCTATTACTCTCCACATGGCGCTGTGTGTAGGCCATACTACCTCAGAAATTGAGCTCAAATGATAAGGAATGAAAGGTTTGACTCTTCATTCCTGGTGAACTACCACTGGATCGTAGTCATGATCAAACTGATTATTAATAGGCCTCACTCTTCATCTTTTTATGCACAGGCTGCAAGTATGACTTAAAATGTGAGGGGGAAAAAATGAAGGTCCACCTGGATTTTGAGTGGTTTGTAATGACTAAATCAGCTCTAACATGTTGCGAGCTCCGCTGTAGAACAATAGTCGTAATATCAGAGTGCAACATGAAACCCGCACCAAACCCTGAAAAAGCCTCAATAATTCAAAACCTAAAGTTTCTCTGCCTGTTTCTCTTCTCTGTTTTTATCAGATATTCCTTTTGCTTGGTTGCTCTCTGGAGAGCCACACTGCTAGGCTGGAGAATTTCAATGTGGTTTATTCATTTTTTTTCTCTGCCCCCCCCCCTTCCATCTCCTTGTCAGGTTGGATCAAACGGTGGCGTCTCCTCAGCTCCCGCTCTCCTAACCTGCCACGGCCAAAGTTTTCAAAGAGCTGGCATCATGGCTGTTTTTACAAAGTATCAGAAATAACAATTTGCCTGAGATTTTATCATGCAGTATCCACTCTGTTTGGCTTTGCAGGACGAGGAGGCTGTCATAATGTTTTCTGACCAAACTATAGCACAGTCCTGCAGAGCAATTGTGTGACAGGCTTTACAGTCCGTGCCAGTTCTTGGCTAGAGTCTAATAGCACGTTCTTTTAAGTTGGCATTCGTGGCATGCTTAGACTGACTACATGATGTGCTGCGAGTCATAACACAGGAAGCTGTCTGTCCTCAAGCCAAAGGTTAAAGCTGACAGTAGAAGAGACCCCGTACTTTCTATTCTTAGGCTAACCAGGCAGTTTTAGGGAATAGCTTAAGGGTCCAGTTTGAGAATAATGCTGCAGTTAGTGTTTGTTCCTGGAGAGATGCTTTAACTGATCTCTGTGTGAGGGCGTAAATAATACACCATATCCTGGTGGCATGCTTTACCCACATTTCCCTGTCAATGGACCACCAGTGTCCTTCAGCTGCTTGTGATGCAAATGCCCACAGCGGGAAAACACAAGAGTGAGCTACAGGTAGTGGCCAAGTGAATGTGTGTGTGTGTATGTATGTGTGTGTATGTGATGGAGGCACACATCGAGAGAGAGGGAGTGTGTGAGTGAATGTTTGTAAGTGTGTTTGCATGAATGTGCATGACAAAGAGGTAGACAGGAACAAAGAGAGAGATCGTGGTAGGTGAAATGGGGGAGAGAGACAGAGGTAAGTCAAGACCTTTCGTCAGTCATGTAAGTCAAATAATTCTGGGTCGGAGTTCACCGAGCGGCATGTCCATTCTAACCTCTGGTGATGTTTGAAAGTGGTTGTGCTTAGGTTGTCAAGTGATTGATGGGCCTGTTTCTGTAAACCGAGGGGGATGTTTCTTCTTTCTTCTTCTTCGGTGATTGACAGGTAAAGTGAACTGCCTAAACAAACGGAAGAAATGTTTTACATAAAAGTGTGTTGATGTAAACAAACATTTAATCATAAGGGGAGTATACCTTGACATTAAAGTAGTGATATTTGTTTGGTTTAGGACTATTAAACAAAATAGTAGATGGGAGCATTAGTGTGCTAAACCCTCAATTATAGAAAAGTTAGTATAATTTACCTTCAGATCTGCTTACATCAACAAAATGTCTGATATCTGAGATAATATATTAAATATATACATTTCGATATCTATATAGATATTTTGGTTGTTGCGATAAATCATTATACTTAAGTCACTAAACTATTTTGCATGTACACACATCTGGCTCTGGATCAACACTATCTCTCTCTCTCTCTCTCTCTCTCTCTCTCTCTCACACACACACACACACACACACACACACAGGGATCCCTGCAGGGATCAATGAAGTTTTCTCAAACTGAATCTGAATCTGTATGTACCCCTGATATGAGTTTTTTTTCCCCCAGGTTATCAAATCAATTGTGGTGAATGCTAGATGTGCCAATTAATATTCACGGTCATGGTAATACAAGCATGCCGCATGCAAAGAGAAATTGTGGAATTCATGGAGTGACTTCCTGAGTGGTGAAAAAAAAAAACAAAAAAAACAAGTGCAGTCTTACCCAAATATGTCCATCCCTCCCATTTCTTTTGTTGTGAGACTTTATCATGTCTCTCAGCTTAATCTCCTCTTCACCTATCTCTCTCTCTCTTCTCTAATCGGTACGCTGTGTGTTACTATCCAGACCTCCAGCACCCAGAGCTCCCTGCTAATACCTGAGTCTGCTGTCCCGGGCTGCTGAGATGCCTGCTGGGATAGGAAGATTATCTGATCACCTGTTCCATGCAGCATTCCCTCATTCTTTGCCTGGGAGAGCTGCAGGTTTGCTGCAGGTGGTGTTTTCCAGCTTAGGCTTTCCCCTCCCCTCTATATTCCTCCATTACCTCACCTGCTAAATAGGCACAGTGCCCCAATTGCTCACCACTGATGGTCTGAGATGCTTTGTTAATGGCAGAATAATGACACCCCAAATTTGCATGCATCCCTGCAGGTGATTTCTCACGAGAAAACAACTGCTGCAAAGGTAAGTATTCCCTCCATGACTGGAATTGTTACCTTGATGCTGACTCTCCAGTGCCCACAAAAGATCCTTTCATCCTTTCTTATTCGAGAGGGAAACAGCCAGTGCCCCGGAGATATTTTCTGACACGTTGCTGTGGTGGGTAATTTCCTATTGCAGCACCTTTACAATCCAGCCAATAAACGCAGGTAAACTGCATGAAAAGACCAGGGCAAGTCAGGAAGCTGCATGTTCCAGTGGAGCTTTAACAATGGCACTGAGCCCTTTTTAAATCACTGCTGAAGTCAAATATGTCAGAATGACATCCGATTTGTGGCAGGCTGCAAAATCCAGCTTTGTGAATAATCAGTCAATAAATCAATGAATTTATTTGATAGAATTCAGACAGTTATCCGTTCATATATGTTTGCATTAGGCAGCCCATACCAGAAAGCAATATTAAATAAAAATCATGTCCAAATGATCTGCCTATGCTGATTAAAACCTCTTTATAATGCCAAAACGTCCTTTCTGGCAACTCATCAGTTAGTGTTGACAGTTCTCACACCTTGCTCAGTCACGGAAGCTCACCAACCTAGAGATAGCATGAGTCAGCACCCTTGGATGAATCCTTACAATAAAATATATAGGAAGAAGAAGAAGAAGTATGAAGATGTAAGATAAATGTGAGAAGATTTACTCCCCACTGCATCTGTGAATTCAATTTATTTTTACATTAGTAGCAAATGAATGATCAGTGCTTATGGACAACAGCGTTTATATGACAACTACACTGATGATGGCTTGAATCATGCATATTTTATCAGTGTGCGTTTATTTGTTTGATAAATTATGAAAGTGTACATTGCAGCACATAGCAGATCTTTCTTAACTGTGACAAATCTTTTAAATTTAGACCTGAAGACATCAAATAGTGATCCCCTTCCATCAGAACCAGGCCATAATGCTTAACCAATGGCTCCGGTCTGCGCTGCAATGTGCTGTTCATCAGTCACATAATGACTTAAACCTGGGACAAGGACAGTATCTCTGCATTGTGGATTTTATTTTTACTTTTTTTATGAAGCGTTTATGAAGTGTTCTTACCCTGTCAAACAAAGTTTTAAAATACATCAGTTTTGCCTGGGGAGAGCAAATAGAAATGGATCCGCCCTTGGAAGGGAATAATGTTTATGAGTACATTCCATCTGTGGCCTATTTAATGACCTGGCAGGCATCCGACTGGGTGACATGCATACATTGTCCTCAAAATTCCCTCACTCTATATGCCATAATTGCATATAAACTGCAGAGGCAAAAGCTCAAATATGTTTTCTTCATGCAAAACAAAAGAGACCACTTTGATGTTACAAGGAAAGTATTTTATAACTGTGGCTAAAGGGTGCTTTTTCAAGTGGAGTGTGACTCATGTTAACTTGCCCCAAGTCTTAGCAAATTTCATGCATCAGGCTAATGTTTGATGCTAGGCAGCAGATCTGTGGTGTAATAGAGATGACACTGCCAATAGGTCGTATAAGGAGAGCACAAAGGGGTTCAAGGAAGCACAGAAATCCAGCCAAGCCCAGAAACCAAAACAGTTTGTGGTTCAATAGGTTCAAGCTGAATATTGTCTGATGAAGTCCCCTGCTTTCGTTCTCAAGGGGCTGAATGCCGCTGTCGTTTCAAACATCCTGTTACAAACAGGAGAGCTGTGTTAATGCAAAGTTGAAAACTATTAAAGGGCATGACTGATGGTCTTTCAGACACTGTGGTAGATCTTTTTGGCACGGGCCTTCACTTAACGTGGTCATATATCATCTCAGTGGAGGGCTATCCTCTGTGGCACTCAACAGTTTGAATAATTAGATGTACATAAAGCCTAATGACTTTGTCACCTGGAGCCCTGGGTAAAACATCTGTAGCAGGGTAAAGCCACATAGCATATGGAGCGTAGGATGACATCTGATCATGATCTCTTTTCCAACTGTCTGCTGGGACTCCTACTCATGTGAACTGTATGTCAGTGGTCCTCCATTAGTAGGACTAATGGAAAAAATACAAGTGGTGCCTCTAATGGAAAATGTGCAGTCAGTTGTGCTCAGGATATTCACATCTTCTCTGCCTCTGTTTCATGGTTACACAGCTTGGTTTGGATGCAATCATGATAACCTCAGTTTGGCTTTCTGCAGGAACTGAGTTTTGACGCCTCAGTAGCTCCAAACATAAAATTTTACTCAGCATTGGCTCATTCCTTTGTATATGTGGCATCACTATTTGTTTTTAGCACAGGACGGAAGTGTTACTGAAAACATCCAGGGCTCAGCCCAATACTACGCTTTATGCTAGGAACCACTCCCATGACATCATTCAGTCCCAGTGGGTTTTAGTTCACACCCAAGCACAACTGACGAGTTATGTATAGGGGGAAAAAAAATACACACTGATCGTGTTTTTTCAAAGTCTGCAAAAGTATACTGCAGTTATTGAGGATAAAACCAAAATTGATACCTTTAAAATATGTGTGGTAGCAAGTCACCCATTGATACAGACAACAGCGCTCGGTTCACAAAGAGATGAATCCAATCCAGAGCTGCTTTGGCCTTTAGTGCTGGCGCTGTGTAGTCTACAAACTGAGAGGCAGAGCAGCCCAGACATGCAGGACCCACAGCCCCTCCAGCATTATGGCAGACAACACAAGTACCTCAAATAGAGGCCAAGGCTTTTCACTTAAAACACAATGTTACTAAGTCTCCTGTCACCCTCTCAACTCCCATGCAGGCATGCATGTATGTTTAAAGTCATCTTCTCTCCAAGATGCTCCAGGCAATGTGGGGTTATTATGCTCACAACGCCCTGCCGTCCTGCACCGACATCAAAGTGCACGTTCACCAAACGTTGCAATGGCAGATGTTTTGAGGATGACTGGGGAAATCACTCCTGTCAGTCTTTACGGGCCACTTTCCTGAGGGAAGTATAGGTGAATCTGAGGTGCCAGAACGTCTGTTCTGACAACTCATCAGTTGTTGTTGACAGTTCTCACACCTAACTCACTCACTGTAGCTCACCAACCTAGAGACCGCATGAGTCAGCACCCCTGGATGAAGCATGGAAGGAAACTGTAGGTTTCAGGATGCATTTTCGTCACCGCTTATCCCTTTGTAATAAGAGCAGAGTTTCCATCATTATTGGGTGGCGTGCATGTGAGCATAATGTCATAGGGGCACACCCTTGAACATTGAATCTGTAGCCATGGCACTGGTATTGTATGAGCTCGTAAAGAGGAAAGAGGCAAACGTCAGCCAGAGAAGGGAAAGAGCAAGTGTATTTCAGCATGCTTCCTTCAGTGGTTTTAAATGAATGATATGATAAGGGGTGTGCCACACTCTCCACAACAAATCTCAAACAATGTTCTGTTAAATTTGTCTCTTTGGAAACTGGTGGAAATGTGAAATCATCTTACCCATAGTCCATTGTGCTATAGGTGTAATGTTTGGTTTCCAGACGCGCTCAGCCATTCCAAAATAGGCGACGTGACAGCCAAAGTTCCATAACACCCCACAGTTAATTAATGTACTTCACACTTTGTCGTCGTTGTGCTGTGGGACCAAATACATGTGTTTCTCGGAGATGTTGCACGGCGAAGGAAAAGGAAAAATCCATCGTCTGATATTCTCACACTGTAACATATCACCAATTTGTGATGTTTTAATGCATTCCATGAATTACTTTATGGTGAAGTGTTGCAGCGTACTTTTTGTGGTTTCTCCACTCTTGCTCAACCTGCCATGTCTACATTTAGTCACATCTCAGTTGGTGATTATCTTCATTACACAGAATACCGACCACCCCGAGAGAATGGGCCTAAACTTGTTGCATTTATAGCTGCGGGTTGGTGAAGGTGGAGAGAACACTAGCAGTGAGAGCATAGTAAGAATGACACAGCAAGACGTTTCTCTATTGAGGAAAAATGAAAGTCAGAACCTTTACTTGAAACATGTCTTGTGGCTGCATTGCATTCTGGTCTATTGAGGCCACTGAATGGAATGATGGAATTATTGATTGTAGAATGTTGGTGTGAAATGGTTAGTTGTTTTTTTTTTTTTACCCAGAAATGCATGTTGCAAGGTTATATTTATTTATTTATTTTGTGTTTAGTCATTGTGTTTCAGGGTGAAATTCCCTTTAATAAGCTGTACAGGTGTTAAATGTATATGGGAAATGTGTATATTATTACAGCAATGTTGTGTTAGACCATTTCAAATGTCGATCATATATTTCAAGTTGATTTATGAGTGAGATGTTGGTCAAAAAAGAGCAATGACTCTGTCCTTTATCAGGTTCAGACTCTGAAGGTCTCTGCGAGTTCTTTGGGTGGGATGGGTGAGGCTTTGGGAGAGGAAGGGAGTATCCTGTCCCTGCAGAAACAATAGCTGATATAGACACGTATTGAGAGTCTTTGTAGGATTAGTTCACATTTAGATAAACTTTCCGCTCTGGCAACTCCCAACAACTCAACCAGGCTAGTTTCTGCAGTTGGTTTTGGAAATGGAGATGAAACAAAATATTGGCATTTTCATTATTGGATTGATTCATTTCGGCCTTGGACTAGATTCACAAGTCATTCTACCTTTGTAATTATTGATAAAAGCTAAACTCACATTCCAGGAGCAGCTAATGTCAGAAGTTGTTTGGACATTGCGTCATGTGAAGGGGTGGTCAGCAGGAAAATGAAAACGGTGTACCAAAGTGAGATATCACATCAGGAATATTTTTCTTCTACTCCCCACAGATTGGCAACTCACAAGAGAACCTGACCTCATAAATACTTCAAGGTTGCAATTTTGGGACTATAAATTGTGTAGGCTAGATTAATTCTCTCAACGACTCAATTCGACAGTGTACCTTTAGGTCATAAATCATTCTTCTTTTAGATACTGTAATTATGCATGGCTAATCACGAACTTTGACAAGCGGAGGGGGATTGCCCCTTTGAGCGGTCCAACGTTTCATTGTGTTTCCATAGCTGCAGTGTGTTAACAAACAATGTTAACACTGAGTTGAATCCATTTGTCTTTGTCAGTGATGTCTGCCATCAAATCTCGACATGCAGCGAAGGCACAACCAGCTGAGCAGGTTTGAACAGTTATCACAGTATTTCTTTTTTTTCCTGATGCAGACTTGGCATCGGCTCGATCTGTCCCACCTGATCAGAAGAACCTGGATATGAGTGTGTTGGACCAGGTTACGACCTCCCAGCCCTGTTGGCAGACAGGAAGCAAACGAGAACACAGAGGAAATATTGCTCTCTTCCCTGCTGGGAGTCCCATGACATCATCAGGAAGTATCTATGGAGCAAAGTAGAGCCAAGTAAACAATACGACAGATAACACCCCAGTGGGAGAGAGGGCACAAAATGTTCCTCGTATAAATGCTCTCCACCTGTGTGAGGGTGTGTTTGCACTATCCAACTTTTTTTTTTTTTTTTTTTGCTTGAACTACCGGTGCATTTTTTTTTTTTTTTTACATGAAAGGCAATGATTAGTGGCTGCAAGTTTCTTCCTTGAGAAACTTTTTAGAGGCAGGCTCACTTGTAAGGACTGTTTTCTTGTAACCCCAGCAGTCACATCAAAGAACAGGAACTTCATGGTACACGGGCATCGGAGAGTTTATGACAACAACACAGTCAGAGTGAAAATTCGAAATGACCACAAAATTGGAAAAGTTGTCGTGGGTTTCTGTTAAGTGTTTAAGAGTTGCACTGCCTGTGCACTTCCTGCTGATAGCGGCAGCTACTGCAGCTGATTGCTATGGAAACAAAGTGGGTGTTGTGTGACCAGCTTTTTCATTTTATCAGCACAAAATGTGGTTGAGGCAGCACTTCTTCTGAAAACAGCCGAGTAATGTAAACATACCCTGACGAACTATGAAATGACATAAAAAAAAATGTAATACAAATATACAAATCCCATAAATGATTGATTGATTGATTGGTTGGTTGGTTGATTGATTTATTGATTGATTGATTGATTGGCCTGTGCTACCCACTTGGTGCACAAGCCAGTGAAAGATGATAATGCTGGATATGTTTTGAAACAAGGCAACTGGAAATGAAAAAGTGATTCTTACATGTAAACTGAGAAAAAGGAGGATTGAGTAGATTAATTATTTAT
>OMLF01015297.1:0-13217 GCA_900302615.1 Holocentrus rufus
CAAAGAGGTAAAAGCACATGACGATGCAGCACATTGTAGCCGACACCACTAGTTAGCTAACCTGCAGTTTATGACACCATGGCAAGTGCAGATAAAGGAGACGCGGCACCGGAGCTTGAAGCCGCTCCTGCTTCTCTTAAATCCCCAGTGTGGAAATATTTTGCGTTCCCGGTGAGTTGTCGACAAGAAGACCACAGTGTGTAAGATGTGCTATGTGCGTGCACCATACCTGGCCACGGGAAACACTACGAACATGGCAGGACACATTCGCCGGCATCACAAATAAAAGATGTAGATTTGAAAACTGGGAAAATACCATCACTGGTCCAGCCAACTATTCCATCCTCAACTTCCACAGACCTCAGCTCGCGCAAAAGCTATAAGTAACGCTATAGGGCTATTTATAGCAGCAGGCCTGCAGCCTCGTTCGGTGGTGGAAAACGCTGGATTTAAACATTTAATTAGCGTACTTGAGCCACGCTACAGTATGCCCAGCAGGTCGCATCTTACAACAGTAATATTATTAATAATAATAATAATAATTTTTGTTATTATTATTGTTATTATGTTTGTTTTTGTTGTTTTCCACTTGACTGAGAACAAGATTCTTACCTTCATATTGAAAATAAATTATTTAAATTTGACCATTAGTGCCTAATGTGATACATTACACAAGAATAATGGAAATTGCATCGTTTATATGTAGCCCATCTTTTGAAATATTTTTTTTTTAAATATATTAACTGTACAAAATTTAATGAATAAAACCAATGATCGTAGACTAGACTAGTCTAAAAATGGCATAGGCCTCTGTACTGTAAGAAAAAGGAATCGAATCGTGACCCTAAAATTGAAAATGAAATCGAATCGAGGATTTGGAGAATCGTGACATCCCTAGTACTTATCCATAGTTAGTGTATTACCGACAGTAGATGCTAGTCTGTGCACCTCCAGTTTGGAGAAGCAGGCTGGAGAACAGACACAGAAGCTAAGCATTGTAATGCTGTGGAGGGAAGTGGTAACAAAACACATTTTAGCCAACTAAAAAAAGGCCCACCTGAAAAAAATCAGATTAGATGAAACTTAATAGAGTGAATGTATGTGTGTTTGCTACAACAGAAGAGTAATGGAATACAGGCAAAAATATAAAATATAAAGTTTATAAACAAGAATATTGCAAATAGGGGTTATATACTGAAAACATAGGAGACTTTCAGATGGAAGAAATGGAATTATTAGGGGGAAGTATGGATCACAGGGTTAGTACTGTGCAAGAGTACAACTTATTTGAAGAAGTGCAGAGCTTTATGAAAACATACCAAACTTTGAAATATATTCTTTATAACAGTATGACTTAAAATATTTGATACATGGGGAGCCATTATGGTGTCAGTGAGTCGCATGAGAATCTAAAGAAAACGAACAGTGTAAAAAAACAAAAAAAAAAACCAAATACATACCATGTCAGTATATTCATCTACATATGCGAATCGTACATGTACAGAATGTGCAGATTCAAATTAAAATCCAGGCACAGCTTCTGTATGTATAGACATTGTTTAAAATTCTTTAAACATGGTGGGGAGGCTTCTTCTTTGTTGTCCTGCAGGCTGTAATGCTGCCGCTACCTGACAGCTAGTCTGGAAACTGCTCCTCCCTCCCCCTCCTGCTCCTAATGAGTCATTAATTAGAGGCTTAAAGCTTGTCAATCCTGGAAACAACAGCAGTAGCAAATCCAGAGCTGCAGTACCCTCCCACTGATGACTGTGTGGGTGGAGCCAGAGCAATCTGTCACACGTCGGGAGGACTGCGTCTGAACTCTCTGAAGCTCCACTGGGATACAATGTTAACCTGAGAACAGCATTTGTGGCTTTGGAGCAGTCTTTGCTGCTGGTGGTTTTATTTCTCTCTTCGCCCTCCTAAGACACTCTCTTACTTGGCAAATCCAGGTAGGCTCTTTTTGTTTACTCTCTTTTCAGCACTGGTTGTTTCTCAAAGGGTCCAATGGTCAGTGCAATGAATGTTATTGACTGTGATAATCCTTTTCTCCTAAGAAGAGTCATTTTGGCTGTAGTTTCTTGCTCACAAGACTGCGACTGTTGCCAATGCTCCAATTAAGAAAATGCTGTGATTACGCAGTTTACATGATTTCACAAGGTGATTCTTCCTCTAATTATCTGATTTACATGTGACATCTTCTGACAACGTAAGCTCCATCACCAACTACACATGAGCAGCTTGCAGAAATGTGATGGTTTGCTGTTTACATGGGTATGGCTTCACTCAAATTATCACATTATGATTAAGATACATTTCTTTTTTGGTTGACTGTGTGTAAATGAGGCATTTCTGCATAGGAACAAGAACAGTTTACATACTGAAAGCCATTATCCACTCACTTTTTATATACCAATATCTATTCTTTGGAACTATTGCTGGCAGATTAATTCCTTTTTACTGTAGAGGTAATTTCCCACAAGACTGTGACGATTAGTGGAGCTACTCATGCACATTAGGATCCTCCCATCTTCTGAGAGTGTGGAAGCAGCTGAGCGACCAGGCTTGACCCACTCTGCTGGGATAACAGGCCCTGACGCTGGGAAAGTAGATCAGGATGTTTTATATTCAGCAGATGGGTAACCTGCCCTCAGCGCCTTGTGACTTGGATGGGACAGTCAGTATTCCCCAAGGAGGAGTACTCTGGTTGAAGTGTGTTTGTGTGTGTTCTTGTATTTTTATCCTTGTGATGGCCCAGTGTCCTCACAAGGATAGAAAGATCAGGGAGTGGTTAGTTTAGGACTTGGGTTTAGGGGTAAAGTATACTCCAACGTTTTGGGCAAAATAACCTTTTTCCAACTTACCCAGAGTGAAGCAAGATGTTGGATACCATTTTCACTTCTGTATGTCCACTGGTTTGGTTCTTATGGGTAACTGTTGAATACGTGTTCAGCAGTTATAGTCCCTATGGATAACATGAAATGCTACCCATAGGAACAGAACCAGTGAAAGCACAGAGATGAAAATGGTATTGAACATCTTGTCTCAGTCTGGGTAAGTCTGAAAAAACAGAGCGTCCTCCCACAAAGAACGACCCAACTGGTCGTTTGTTCCAATCCTCTGAAACGAGCCATAGGAGCATTTCCCAAAGTAGTGCTTTAGCATTTGCTTTAGAGTAGGCTCAGGGTTATGCCTGACTCCTGCGTCGTGAGAGAATGGACATGTCATTGTGCCCATGGTCAAAATGTAATTGGGTTTGGACATGCACCTTCTGAAATTTGAAGTGCCATTTGTGTCACAGTACTTTAGTCCACAGTTCACTGAACGAACAGGAACTGGAATTACTGGCCAGTTCCAGTGTGGTATTTTTTCTTTAGGAGGGATGTGGACGTCTGAATTTTCCATTGGAACTATTTTCTTTGTTGGCTGACACCAATATTACTACTTACTGGAGCCTGTAGGCAGCCTATAGAGTGTGCAAGCTCAAGTGCATAGCAATACTGGTGTTCTTCAACAAACAAAACAGTTCCAAAGTAATTGGAAATGGACAGCATTTATATAGCGCTTTTATCCAAAGCGCTTTACAATGTGCACTTCACATTCACCCATTCACACACACATTCACACACTGATGGCGGAGGCTGCCATGCAAGGCGCCAACCAGCTCATCAGGAGCAACTAGGGGTTCAGTGTCTTGCCCAAGGACACTTCGACGCGGTCTCTGGAGGAGCCGGGGATCGAACCAGGAACCCTCCGGTTCCTAGGCGACCGCTCTACCTCCTGAGCCATGCCGCCCCCCCAAAGTAAGGAGTGCAGGCATGCCCACTTACCACCTTTCGGTCAAATTTGCTGTTTTGATTCAAAAATAGGTCAGATCTGCAGATCTTCTTGAGGGGATTTGCTCCCAATTTTCCTCTCTTTACTCTGATCTGATTACTAATGGCCTCTTCTCAGAGTGAACTTTCACGCTGCTCTAAAGTAACACTAAGAGGGAACAAGCAGTGAATTCGAAACTATCTGGTAAAGCCTTACACCAGGATGCACTGATGCTCTCGTCTTAAAACAGCATTTTTTGACCAGAGAATGTGTGTGGCACCTTTCTAAGACCAGAAACTCTTCATTTTTCAGGAGGGAAGGATAAGGTCAGGAGCTGTAAAAGAAGTGGTTCTTTAGCAAAGCCAACATCCCAAAATATATTTGGCTGATGATTTATATTCTCATTGTCTGTCTATATCTGTGGATGCTGAGTTCCAAATTTAAATTGAATGCATTAAAAAGTATTAAATGTCATAAATTCATGAATCAGTTCTTTTTTAATGTCACATGTAAATGTTTACATTAAAGGAACAGTTCCTTAAAATGAAAATTTTGTTATCTAATCACCCTCATGTCAGTTAAAACACTTAAGTTTGTTAATCATGCCCGTAAAATTTATACAGACACTCATGCTGATTAAGTGTTTTTAGGCCAATTATATTGAGGATCCAAAAGGCCAATATTTTTTCTCATAACAAATCTTATGTGAAATCGTTTCATAATTTTGCCTGTAACACCATTAGCACAGACACTTCACATCACTGGGGGAGAGTGGTAGTTAGCAATAGCAATACTTGGAGAGTCTAATTCTCCATCCAGTGAGAGTAGAGGGCAGATGAATAAAATCTTGCTGAGTAGAACACAGTACAGTGGCAGAATTCACTTTGCAAATTCTCAACATGAGCCTTTTGACTGCTCCATTAGTGGCGGTTCAGTGATGTCATTCTGCACTCAAGGCAGTCCAAGAGTTTGCAGGGTTTCATTCCACCGAGACACCATTGTAGCTGATATCACTGATTTGTTTCCCAGCTCTGTGTGAATGTCATAATCTCTGAAATCAGGCACTGTAGTGTTTGGCTGGAAAGAAAACTGGTGTCAGTCCTCCATTGCACATGCTTGCCGATCCCTACTGTGCAGTTTGACTAAGGATAACCACTCCCCAATTTGTCTGTGACGTACATGGGTTATCAGTGCAGGGCTTGGCCTGTTATTTGGCTATCAGCAGGGCTAAGTGGAGTGGCTCAACTCCACACTTCGTCACTGTCTAGGAGTTATTTTTAGACTTAGCTTTCTCATAACTTGTTGCCACAGACAATCTGAAGCAAACTCTGTTGTTAACTCGGTTGTGGGATTTACATGAGTTGGCCGTATGCCTGGCTTGCCACTTAAAGGCTTGTTGTTGTAATGGAGAAACTGGTTGCCGGTGACATGGAGAGAAGAGGCTGGAGACTGGAATGTCTTACGTGGAGATTTAATGAAGAAGCTTGGCCAAGGAGACACAGTACACAGGGATGTGCTGGCTATGTCTGAAGTGGCATAGGAAGAGTCGAATAGTTTATACTGTTTTGGGTTAGGTTATCAGTTGGAGGAGGATCTGGGGTGACCTTGTTGTCTACAGAGGAAAAGTACCAAGTACTAATACAGGGATGGAGATTTTTCCATAACAGTTGTGACATTTATTTGTAGTGGTGATAAATATATTACTCATGGTCATTGTTAAACTCGCAGTGACTGTAAACCACCAAACCTGATTTTTGAAGTTTTTACACTTTTGGAACATATATCACCTGAAGTACCTTAGGTACATTTAAACTTATTACGTAATATCAGAATTTTAATTCTGATTTGAGAATTGTTATGTTGCTGTGAATCTGTGCATAGTAAGGCCTACTGCATCGTAAAATTGGTTTTGTCTATCTCTAATTTGTAAGATTGACAGTATAAATGCCTCGTTTTCACCAGTATCCTGGCAATCCATTTTTGACCAGTTTTTCTCTCCAGGCTGCCAGCTGCCTGTTTATTGACATGCCATTCTTTGTCAGATCTCTGTGCTTTAGTCTTTTTCTTTCATTTTTATAGCTGTTCATGTGGACTGGTGACTCATAACATTTACACATTGTTTTTAGCGTGTTCAAATGCACATCTGACCACCTCTGCAGCATCGCGGTTTTACACTCTCAACCAGAATATGTTAGGGGATCTCAGCCATGTTGTTCATGACAAGGCTTTTTTATTTATTTATTTATTTTCCCAGTTTTACCAACCTTTATACTTGCTGTCGCTCACTGCGATTTTTATGTCTGGTCTCTGTCTGCTGTTATGACCGCAGTATAGTACTATATCGTTGTGCCAGAGGTATGGTTGCTGTCTTGGTTTATAGACCCCCAGCGATAGTGAGGCACTCTGTAGATTGCCATCTTAGCTGGTCAGTTGGTCTGTGCACAGTTTAGGTCATGTGATCTGAGGCTTTCAGTTAAGTTTCACTGTTGGCTGGGAGACTGGTAGGTTTTTACTTTTAGCAAGAAGAAGTCTTCAGTTTAATCAGTGTTTGCTTACTGTGATGGCCCACCATGTTAAGATAATTTTTTCAGTTTTATAAAGCCTCTGTCTACAAAGATTCACCTTCATGATCAGGGTGACAAGGAACGGGGCAACTGACTGAGCGAGAGAAGCACAAAGACTCACTGTTGCTTTTAGTATTTCCATTGCATAATATTTTGTAGCCATTCAAATAACACCGTGGCATTACATCACACAAATTATCAGGGAAACATGCACTAATCGGTCTGATTACTCAGATCCCACATACCAAAAATAAATAAATAAATAGATAAAAATAAAAACTTGGGATCTCATGCAGTTTATTGAATAGCTATAGCAGACTAAAATTGTGTGTAGACAACAAGCCTAAACAAAAAATGAAAGGGTTTTAAGATCAGTTAAGCGTTACAACCTAAGTGTTGAGCATTAAGAGTTATGACATAGTTATGCCATATGCCGTAAGTCAAGTACAGTATTTGCATAATTTAGCTCTGGGAAGAATTTACTCTGGGTGGAACATCTTCCCACTGTTCCAAACTTAATATTTGACCTTGTTACCAACATCATAGACCTCCAAACATGTCAATGTCACTTACAGGAATACTCCAACATTTTCCAACTTCCAATTTCCAACTTACCCCGACTGAGACAAGATGTTTGATACAATTTTTACCTCTGTACGTCCACTGCTTTGGTTCCTATGGGTAGCATTTTGTGTTACCTTAGCATAAAGACTTGGAGTCTACAGGGGTCAATAGCCCAGTCTTGTCAAAGAGAAAAAAATAAACCTTATAACAACTCCAAAGCTATCATATTTACACAATGTGCCATGTGTTTTTGAAATACAAAAAACGAGTTGTTTTAGGAGATTTTCGAAGGTAGGAACTATAACTGCTGAACACATGTATCCTTTGATCTGTGTTCAGCGATTTAAATTTCCAAGATGTGTATTTCTAATACACGATACATTGTGTAAATAAAACAGCTTGCTGTAATGTTTATTTTTCCACTTTATGGCTAATGACTAATGTAGACTTCAAGTCTCTATGCTAACATGAATTGTCACCTACAAGAACTGAACCAGTGGATATACAGAGGTAAAAATGGTATCAAAATCAGTATTCCTTTAACTCCCTCATTTGCTCAGATAACTTTGGTCACAGACCACTTGTGGGGCATAGTCATATTCTTGAACATGTGTCAGATCAGATTGGTGCTCATATATATGTAGCAGGTCAATAATGCAGTAAAGATCAGTACAGAAGGAAATCCTTGCTGATGGAATGCCTACTTTTGGACCAAAACATGAGATTGTCTTGGTCCTGATGATGACCGCTCTATCACTTCTGACTGTCTTAAACACCATGTAACAATCAATGAAAACAAAGTTTCCTATCAACATCTATTTGCGAGCAGCAATGATACAATTCCTCCCTCATTACCTCTGACAAACAGCAGCAGAGTGATGTGACTGTATGGAGGACCAAAGCAAAAGGAAAACAAAGCAGATAAAATCTTATCTATGTCTTCTCATGCTTTGAAAACAAGCACTTGTGCAGTGCAGCTGTCAGTAGTGATTGGTATGGTTGACGTAGTCTGCTGTTGTAAGATTGCTCGTATTACAGGACCTGGCTGGTAATAAAAGAAAAAAAAATTAGGGCTGAAAGATTGACACAAATCTAGTTAGTAGAAGTCTTATTTTGCATCTGATTCTCTCTGTTCTATGGCCTCTTAAAACAAAATACTTCATACAATATGTTGCTTATGTGCTGAACTTAGTTAGAGGTTAGAGGTCGCCCCCCTAAAAAATAATCTGTTGATGTTCTTTTTCTTGTACTGCTTATTTATAGTCACACAGCTTTCAATTGCTATGTTTAACCAGAAATGAGATGTTTTCTAGAGATTTTTTTCCCAGTTCGGCTTCTAAATGACAAATGTCTTCAAAAACTGTTAGCCTGTGGATAGTCTAACAGTTTGACTTTTTTTCATAATAATTTAGGGACGACATCATTTGAAAGTCTGGCAACATCCCCTCCCCCTGCAACCCCACACAGACACATTATTAGCAATGAGCAGAACTGTAATCACCCACACTGTCTTGTATCTCCCCTTAGATCTAACTACACTTAAATTTAATGGCTGAGGGATGACATTGCTTGCCTGGAATGGCCTCCTCAGCGGAAATAAAGGCATTGGCAGTATTGAGATCTTTATGAATTATTAGGGTTAATGTTAGTGTGCAGGACCTCCATTTTCCAACTGCATCTCAGTGACAGGTCCGTGATAAACCATGTTATGGGACATTAATCTTAATTTGAATTGCATTCTTGAAAAAATACTCCAACATTTTAGGCAAAATACCCTTTTTCTAACTTACCCAGACTGAGACAAAATGTTCGATACCATTCTCACCTCTGTATGTCCACTGGTTCAGTTACTATGGCTAGCATTTCATGTTAGCTTAGCATAAAGACTTGAAGTCTATGGGAATAGCCTAGCTAGTGACTCAAAGTGAAAACAAGAAATCTTAGAGCAACTCCAAAGCTGTCTTATTTACACAATGTATCATAATAATTTAGTAGTAGTAGTAGTAGTAGTAGTAGTAGTGGTAGTAGTAGTAATGAAATACATTTTGTTTTTTTTTTTGATGGAGCTAGCTTTTGTGCACTGCACAGTGTCATGGCATTAACTAAGAGGCCAGACTCACAACATGTGCTGGTCATGGCATTGGTTCAGGAGTAACAGTCAATACTAGTGCTGTGTTGACAGATATGAATTAGTCTCAAATACACCCAAGAGATGTTGAAACAGTATTTAAAATCATATCCTAGTTGGCTGTAATACCTATAATGGGGCAGTGGGGACTTGCTACAAGCAAGAAGCCATAATCTGATTGCGCCACTGTGTATAGTCATTACTTTTTTATGGAGGCATCACTGTTTCACATTCTATTTTGAATTATTTTATTTTTAATCGATAACTCAGTCATAATTCTCGTGGGCCACGCTTCTAAGGCTGCCCATTTTCTCTGTCTTGGATGGGTTTTCATTGCATAACCAGATGCTCTTTAAGTATCCTAACTTTTTGCATGTAGGTTACTGCAAGTGCATGAGCACACCAGAAATAAATGAGTAGCCACTCCCTGCAGTGTTGCATTGGCCTGGATCCTCTGGGGAGTAAGAGGACAGGAGCTCTGTATCAGCAGATTAATCAATGCACAGCAGAGGCTGCTCTCATTCTTTGAGCCTGTGCACAGTGGTCATGTGTTATGTGATCATTAAATCACAATCAGCACAATGTTTTCCACATGGCTTCCACAGGTTTCCAGAAAGCAACTTTGTTTTTTTTGTGTTTTTTGTGTTTTTTGTGTTTTTTTTTTGCTTTTTTTTTTAACCAGAAAGCAACATGTTAAACCTTTTGAAGGCTTATTCATGCTGCATAGCATAGAATTTGGGACCCATTTAATACAGAAATAAAGAAACAACACTGTCAAAAGCAGCTTGCTTGAGATTGAATACAGCTAATGAAAGCTCTGAAACTATGAATTGGCAGGGTATTAAAGAGGACACCAGCAAATTAATTAAGAGACATGAAGTTCAGCAGTGTTTAGTGAAGCAGATAGGATGCATATTGTACTACTAAGCCTGTCTGCATTAATTTAGCACACGAAGACTGTCACTGAATGGTGAGAAAGTAGGACTTAACTGGAGTTTTAATACTTTGTAAAGTTTAAATTGAGATAATATGACAACTGTATCACTTTTTATGCACCTACAGATACCCATTGCTGTCCAAGGCTGGTGTCATGTATTCGGTCAGAGGTATTTCGAGAGCTGTAACAGCCAGTTTTTCTTTTCAGAGCCTAATGGAGAGTAAGGAGCTCCATTACAAATTGAACAGACTCTACTTAAACATGTACATGCTTCTGTGGGCATGCTGTCCAGGACATATGCCAACACCCTGTTTTCAGGAGATGGAAGAAAGTCGGGATTGTGTGTGTGTGTGTGTGTGTGTGTGTGTGTGTGTGTGTGTGTGTGTGTGTGTGTGTGTGTGTCTGTGGTGGTGGTGGTGGGGGTAAATCTTCTTACAAATCCTCTTTACTTTCCATTGTGGGACAGTAGCAAAGGAGGACTTTGCCCCACTGTGCTGTGATAGAGAAGGTCTGAGGCAGAAAGAGAGACGGTAAAATTCAAATGATATCTGTTTGATGTAAGATAGGATTAAGGTATGATACTTTTCTCTACAGGACTCTACTTACATTTTTTTTAACTGTAACTAATCTCTCCTTTAAAGGAATACTCCAACGTATCTTTTTCCGATGTATCCAGGCTTATTGCGTTTACATGCACTTCAGTACTCGACAGCAGTTGCAGACAGCAGTTCCTCAGTTTCTCAGCTGTAAACAAGAGCACTGATTTCAGTAATCGGGGTAAGGGATTAAGAGAAATTGGCAAACTGGATTTCTCCTGGAAAAACCTGATTACTTGGCCATGTAAACCCATACCCAGATTTTCAGCCGGCCTTTTACAATTGCAAAAGAACAGAGCAGATAAGGAAACTGACCTGTAAATACAATAAACACACACGGTAAAATGCACGAGAGAGTAAAAGGTTTCTGTTCTAAATGCTCATTGAAGAATGAAATCAGGGGTTTCCCCAAGTTTAGCGAAGCTTGGGGAAACGTAACTATGAGGCCGACTGAATTGTATTCTCTGCCCTTTGACAAGCGCTCATGTCCATCGGTGAGTAGCTGCTGCTGCCCTGCAAACTGCAATGGCCATCTGGAGGAGGTCACAGTGGGGGAGAAACATGTGTGCATGTATACGGGATTTCAGTAATTGGTATGAGGTACCATAACCCGGTTTCTCTCAGTAATTGGGTTTCTTGTGTGCATGTAAACGTAGCCACTGAGACAAGATGTTCGATACCATTTTCACCTATGTACGTCCGCAGATTCAGTTCCTATAGGTAACATTTCATGTTAGCATAGAGACTTGAAGTCTACAGGAGTCATTAGCCTAGCTCCATCAAAGTGAAAAAAATAAACCTTTCAGCAACTTCCAAGCTGTCTTATGTACACGGTGTGTCATGTGTGTTACACGGTAATGAAATACATGTCAAGTCTTTATGCTAAGCTAACATGAAATGCTACCCATAGGAACCAAAGCAGTGGACGTACAGAAGTGAAAATGTCACCTAACATCTTGTCTCAGTCTGGGTAAGTTGGGAAAAGGGTATTTTGCCGAAAACACTGGAGTATTCCTTTAACATGGAGGATTTATCACTGCCTGATGTACAGTTTAATGATGTGGCAGTTCCTCTTGGTGACTCATTAACAGCTTATTTGGACAATGGTTTACCCTCCAGAAACTTTTTAGCCTGCCTTGTTTGACGAAACAATGATCACCTGTTAAGCAATAACAGATTGACAGGAAATAGTCGAAAGCAGTGACTGCTGGCCATTGAGCATAAAATAAAGTGTCTTCTTTGTGACTTCCTCAGTTGGTTCAGGGTAAGCAAGCATCATTGAATTTAAAGAGGTGTTAGGAGAGGGATTTAAATCATTTGGTCTCTGGTGAAGTCAGGAAATCTGGGGTCGTACAAATGGTTCACTGTTCATCTATTTTATAACTTTTTTCACACAATTATTGCATTATGGACATTTACAGTGGAAACAATTCATCCATGAAGGTGAAACCAGACTGTTTACCCCTTTTGACAAACATTAACAAACCAGGAAGGGATCACATTTATAGTCTATGGAAGCATTCCAACTCAAGCTGTATCACACAGCTGTATCACACTGCACAAATTGAGCCTGATTTCTGACACAATTTTGTGGCACTCGACTATGAATTTTGCCAAGTGGCTTCAATCTGTGTTGACCAAGAACTCAGATTTGTTGTCCATGATCAGCCATGCAGACATCGTGGCAGACAGAAATATCCTGTAGTCAGATCCTGGTTTTAGTTGTGAAAAGGGATAGAATCATTGTGTCATAACATCAGCGCTGTGCTGGGAACCCTAGACATTTTGACCAACTTCCTTCTGGCCAGTATAAAAGCAGATTGTTCCAGTTAAACTTTGTGTTTGCATTGCACTTTGAATGACATCAGAGGTCAGTTGCACTATTTGTCTACCTCACCTTATCCAATTTAGATACTAAGAGCTTGAATATGGTTTGAAAAATCATGCATGTAAGGAGAGTAGTGACTGACTCTGACTTTATCTGCACTGAATATGTGAAAGACAAAAGCGCCTTGTGTATTTTTAGTTTTTTTATGGTTCACATGGCTCAATACAGACTGACAATATATGAAAGCAGCATTGCGGTCAATGTAATGGGGTAGGGTCTTTTCACTGCAGATGGTGGGGTCTGTGTTGCCATGGAAATGCCTGACAGTGCTTCTCAATGTATCTGCGGTCATTACCTGTTTTTTTTTTCAACCCTCAAGCATACACAAAAACACACATCTGCACAATCAGTATGCCACAGTAACCGAAATATCAATTCCTTTTCAGTACAATTACAAAAGACTGATACTGAATTTTATGCACATGTGATACTTGGACCAAACGTGTTCTGCAAGCTGAAATTTCACCGTCACCACCATAGAGCATAAACACGTGGGTTGGAATAAGAATAAGAAGAATTGGAATAGCCACAGCATCATTCTACCTCTTGACAGTGGACAACAGCAGTCAGAGTCAAAAAATTTAAAATATTCAACATTATCAAACAGTCCATGTGTTGAATTGGATCCCAGTCCATTTAAACTGTAGAGTTAGACTGATATATCTGCCGATGTACTGGACTGATATTGTTTTTCATTAAAAATCTGCATGTTGCCCCCCCCCCCCCC
>OMLF01015298.1:0-16736 GCA_900302615.1 Holocentrus rufus
GAATCAAGGCGTTGACACGGCTCAGGTGGAGTGTCTAATGAGTCAAAAACAGTGCGATCAGAGGCATTTCCATCGCTCCTCCTCGGCCCTGCTTACACATGACAGTACACCATGTTGGGCATCTTGTTTTCCTCTGTTGGGACCTTGGCCAGCGACCCCGACTGTGGCCCCGGCTCTCCTTTTTCACACTGCTTTTCTATTAAGTCTGAAGCTCCCTGCTCTCTTCACCTTATTGAGCTGAAGGTCTGCCACCTGTGCTTGTCAGCCGCAGGAGGCGACTTACCTCTCCTGGTCATTGCCTCGGCTCGAGATGTGCTGCTGGGGTGTGGTTACTGTTTCTTTTTCATTTTTGACCCAATCAGTGAGCTCCCCTCTGGGTACCTTTCAGATCCTTCGTTTTGGTTACTCGTCCAATGACCTTTTGTTATCTCCTGCTCAGAGCTGTGTTTTTTTTTAAGGGGATGTAACATACTGAGGGTTCATCTCAGATGTTTGAGCTGCCCTTGTCACCTCCTGTACTCTACTGCCTCATGTCTAGTCCACTGAGGAAGTGTAGAGCTTTTGTCACTAACTACGAGTATTGTTAGGGGGAGAAGTGGTCTGAAAGTTGTACAAATTCAAAAAAGCAGCCACAGGGTTTGTTTAAAGAACCTGTTACAAGCCCTACTGGCGAGCTGCAAATGAGTGTAGCATCCAATTTTCTGCAGTATGTCTCTCAACAGAGAGAGGATTTCTTCCTGAGTAACCTTAGGAAACCAGCCCGAGGAGGCTGACATCCTCCCAGAGTCCTGAGACTACCGGTTGACGAAAAGAACCAGCGTGAATTGTATGGATGTTGCGAGAGACGGAGCAAAAAAACTTGAAGAGCGATGATTAGAAATTGTGCTCGGAGAGAAGGTCATGGAGGAGAAAGCGAGGCGCGTCTAAGAAGAAGAAGAAGAAGAAAAAAAAAGAAGCCCCTTGAAACACATAACGATGGTGGGAAGGATGAGCAGGAGTGTGCCATTCGATTCAAAAAGAGCGAGCTGGAAGCCGTCAGACTTCAGCTGCATCCCCTGGAGTCCTCAGCGAGCGGCTGATCTAGGTTGGATCAACTGGCTGTTACCGCGAGGCTCCGTTTGAGCACACCAGAGAGGCATTTGTTGCTTTGGCTGGCTGCTGTAATGTTCAACAACTCTGGTTCATACACTTGAAGGAGTTTTAGCTAGATGCGAGCCAGATGGTATTTAGTGAAAACGGACTAGACATGCGCGAGAAGGACGACCAAGGTACCATAAAACCTGCATTAAACACAGGGTCTGTGTATGTTTTTGGGACATTACCTGTGAGTGGAGGTGCTGACTGCTTCAAATCCATATGACTATTTTCAACTGCATTTAATAAAACATGTTGGATTGGGTATACATAAATAAAGGACCTGACAGCTACATGCTGCTCATGAGTTATATAATGGGTACCAGGGATCCAGCCTAAAATAACACCGCTCCAGTATAGTCACACAATAGACTTATTAATATTTCATAAGCCTAAAAAACTAAGAGATTAAAAATAATAGATTTTTTTCAGAGATTTTTTTAGCCTTTAAAATGCTGTTTTTTATGCCTTTTTAGTATAACCTCACCGTTTTTTGTCATAACTGGGTAAAAAAAAGATTTGTACAGCTCGCTTCTAATCCTGGACTTTATACTTTCATCCAGGTTTCACCAAGCGATCATTACAGTCCTTCAATTTCTGTATGGCTCACTGCACTTCAGGCCAACCATTAGGCTTTGGTCTTAATGGCACGGCAGTATGAGTGTGAACGGAAAAGGTTACGAAATAGCCTACATGGAGAAATTAATTAGGAGCTGTCAGGCTCATGGGCTTATTATTTAGACCTGGTTATCTTCCTCCCACACGCTGGAAAACTACAAAAGGCTAATCACACCTTGATGCATCAGGAGGTGCTGGTAGGTAAGTAAGAGAAAAACAGTAAGCAGGTGGGTAAAAGCCAGTGGTATCTGCATACTGGTGAGTGCTGGCTCAATTCAGGCACTGGTTCTTTGAAAAATAGCCCATGTGAGTCTGAAGCACAAAATAACATTCACTGTAAAACAAGTGAATATTTCACCAAATTGAAAGACTAGATTTCTCCATGTAGGAATTCTGTTTCACCTATAAATGATTCAGTGGTAAACTGCAGCATGATGACTACCCATAACCATGATCAAAGGCAAACAACTGACACGGACAACAAGCGGATCCTTACATCTCTTTCACCCTTTAAACGTTCCATGGTAACTCTCACGCAGAAGTGAGCACCAGCACCAACCATCCCCAGCCTGTTGCCAGTTTTTCTAAGATATAGAGTGTCTTTAGTTAAAAATACATAATAGAAACATCCCCGTAAGGGCATTTCTTTTGGAAAATATTGCTTGGTATGTGCTAAAATAGCTTGTTTCTGGCACCTACTGTTGCTAGGAATCATATGCCTCAATACACTGTGTTCTGTAAATTCCACATTGTACTGATACGGCCTATGCTATTGATTATGGGAAGTTAAAAATAAAAATCAGCCCATCAAAATCAACCTGATGGCCTCGACTGTTATGCATCACTTTATTTCTCCTCATGTGGCTGTGAAACTGTGACTTCAGCTCCTTCACTATTCAGTACGATCAGTGACGATGGTTAAGGTGACATGACAGAATAGAGAAGGAAAAATACACAGTAACAAGTCAATTAGGTTTGCATGAATGCAAAATGCTGTAATATCATCAGAATGAAATAAAATGTCCTTCTAACTGGACTGACAATGTGATAAAATGGGTTAATGAACATCAACTGCTGATTATTCAGATGTGACATATTTTCAACTGATGCCATAATAACTGGCAAATAATGTAACAAATCTTAAGAATATATATAGAATATAGAGTTACTACATTATTGCTTATATTATATAGACATCATCAGATAAAATGTGATGATGCTGCATAATCTTACAATACATTAACAGGCTTTATTGCATTTTCAACCCAACTACTTTTTATTTAGACTGGTTACTGTTATATTCTTAATCACTTATATTCTGGGGTATACTGTATGGAGTAATAGCATCAAATTCAGACCAAGAGTCCAAGGTTTGCATTCGAATGTGAGTTTGAGGGAAAACCTCCCTATGTACTATTTACAGTATGGCATTTCTTTGTAACTACACAGGAAAAGGCTTATAGCTTTCGCTATCTTTGGTTAAAATTTTCGTTTAGTGACTAATCCAGTTTGTGTCGTATATTCTTCAAAACAAAGGCCTGGTTCAGGCAGACCCACCTGGTGAACAAAAAGATAAAAAAAAAAAAAAAAACACCTGCTGCTAAATTGGCTTCATTGATATTCCCAAGGTAAATAGAGAAACATAAAACATTTTATAATAGTTTCTAGTAATGGTTTTCTCCAGTCAGCCTCCCATTTATTGTCAAAGCCCCTGCTCCAGAGAATTTCTCTTGTTGTGACGGGAAGGTATCTGGTTTGAATGGTTTGAATACCCTGACCAGCTGGGTGGGGAAAAGTGAATGAAAAACGCTCTCCCTCCGCTCAACAATCACTGTCAGTATGCCCATGAGCAGCTTCACTGGAGCAAATGGGGGTTCAATGTGCCTTAAAACAGTAGAAGACAGTGGCTGGACTGGGCAGCTCCTGGGTGGGTTTTTAATTGTGTGAAAGTGAATCCGGGTATTGTCAAAGTTTCTAGTGCTGTTGGAAAAGCAAGCATTCTAATTCAACCTTCCTTCTGGCCACCTTTTATCATGTTAGCAAATACTTAAAATGTCCATGATAAAAAATAAATAAATAAATAAATAATTGGGACCTCTGTTTTGCATTTGATTACTGGTCAAATTGCTGGGATATTCTGTGTATTTTATTTAACACAAACACGCAGTAACAAAAAAAGTAAAACACTGCACTGTGTTCCATTCACTTAAAATTTTCAATAATTTATAATTGTACAAATTCAGAATGTGAACATGATTCCCAAATGCGATTAACAGTGGGAAAAAAGTGGGGATCAATGTGAAGCAAATCAATTCATTACAGCCAGTGGTTTCAGCCACTTATTTGGCTAATGTGGTATGACATTCTTCCCAGATGACTTTTAGTCAGTTTTATCCATATTAATGAGCAACATCGGCTGGCAGACTGGGACCGATTCCCTCCTTCGTCTCCTCTCCTCAGACAGTGAAATTTGGTTGCAATAATAAATCAAGGGCGAATATCAATTGTGATGTTTTCTATACCAGCCACACAAACCTATATGCATTAAATGTGATGTCTTTAAGGGACTAGAGAAGGAAATTATACCAAGATGACATATTTCTAAACATTTATTTTTATTTAATGTTTATTTGATAGGGATGGATGCATTACATTGAACATTTCATAAATATTCTGATGCCATGTATTACATTTATGGCTTATTTGCGTTTGTCCATAGATGCCTTTGCTTTGCAGACTGTCACTTTCTGCTGTGTTTTACTGCGTGTCTCAGACTGTCAAAGCCTTCAGCCTCAGCCCTCAGCTGATTAACATGTGACTGTCAATCATTGCAGTCAATGACTAATCAAAATCTCAGTCACATATTGCATTTTCAGACATCAGTGTTCCAATTAGTTCGGTTAAACTGGATATATTCAGCGTGATAAATGATAAAGACGTGGCTATGAGTCATATATGCAGTTATACCTAAAGAGAAAAGAGAGCGCAGTGGAGCATATGGATTTGTTTCATGCAGTCCTCAGTGGTTATGTTGCATACATTGCTGATTAATATTGACGGCAGATGGGTTCACTCCAATTGGTCTCACATTACAATAAACAAGTTGCTAATCTGGACATAATCACTGTAATGCATAGTCTGGTACATGACAGACATTCATGTTCATGGGCGGGCTTTCACACTGTGATCAGCACAACAAGCTCATAAGCTGAGGCTGGCAGCCAAAGCTCATTTAACTGCCATATTTATTGCATTTTGCTTTTTATTGACATCACTGCTTGGTTTACATTAAAATCGGTCCATTAGGATTTGTTAAGTCCCATTACCATGCCGCCCTTACAGAGCATTTTAAATGCCATAGAAGTCGAAAAATATTGTGCCCATCTCATCCTTGACTCTAAGTACTCTGTAGCTCAGCTGCACTACCCTTGAGGCGGCATTGGCCAGGGAACAGAATCAATGGGAGGCACTTTTCTCTGCCATATTCCTCCATTAGGGGGATCTGTTTCGTTAGAGAAGTGAAGGCTGGCATCCAGGACCCGAGGAGAGGCGGGCGAATTAGGAATGATTTGTCTGGTCACGGGAGGCCAATACTTTGTGTTGACAGATGGTTGGAGACATCTAATTTCTGAAATGAGGGAGATCTCAAGTGGAACGGACAAAGAGCATAGCATACAAGATTTGAAGTGCCACTTTAATGCCCACCAACAGTGGATCAACTCATATGGCAGAACTTAAATGTACGAGCCCGCAGTGACGCGAGCGCTATTCCCTCCCCGCCGAGGGTCTGCAACAAGTAACGCTGGCCGAAAAGTCGGGGCAAACTGCAGCACTCTTGCGAGAAGTTATTTTCTATGGGGGTTTTGACTACAGCTGTGAACTCTCATCTTCTCCTGACCTGAAAGTTTTTTGCTTGTGCTGTAGACTCGCTCTGAAAATCTCGAAGCTTATGCCACTCGTGATTGGCAAGCAAAGAGGAGGACTGCTAATATAGCAGAATTTATAACTTTTCCAACAGTAGCATCATCACCTCTGCAAAGCACGCCCTACTTATTCAGCGGCTGAGGGTCCAGTTCTTAGGGGCTGCAAGAGAGAGAGAGAGCCCATAAAAGTGACAGCAAATGCACAACTAACAGTAATTACCAGGGGAAACAAGAGGCACTTGAGCTGCATAATGTCCCTCCATAATCACCATGATATATTAAATATAATCAGTTATGCTAATGGGCCAATTAATTAATGCATTAATTACATATCTATATCACCATACTTGCTTTCACATAACATGGCTAAAATTAATATGAACTCTGTTTCTTAAAGCTTTAAGTTGTAGCCAATTAAAAAAAAAAAAGTAAATATGTAATTTTACGCAATGACGTGCTCCAATATCAGATCATCCTCTCTGGAGGGGGAGCCTCTGGTGCAAGTAGGATGTTTCTATCTTGTATTGCTCTTGAGTTATTTTATTCAAAGAAGAGACAGGCGCCGCCATGGCAACATAATAAAATGTATGCCATGTACTGTGGTGGAAGACCATAAGAACACAGTTACATAAGTTCTCTCTCTGTTTCTGTCTCAGTGTTTTTTGCTTAAAGGAAAAAGCAATCCAAAAAAAGAAAAAAGAAAGTAAAGTAAATATTTCTATGGTTATTTTGTAAGTTAAGAAAAAAAATATTGCTATTACCCATGTCCGTTTATTGCAAGCAATTTTCACGGATGCAAGGTTTTAGAAGTTAAGAGTGTTCGCCCTCAGGTCAGACAGTTCAGTTCCGATATCGATTCCACTCTGTTTCCAAAGGGTGGGCTGGCAAAGGGAATCGTGATATTTGAAGGCCAGGACTTATACTGAGATATCACTTGACTTGGCATACTAAAACTCAAACAAACAAAAATAGAAAATACTGGAAACCAGATCTTTTTTCTTTTTTTTCTTCTTTTTTTCAGCTTTGCCAGATTTTGCAGTTGATACAATTAATCTAACTTTCAGAACACATAAAACCTGTTTACTTCTTCTTTTTCTCTTTTTTTTCTTGAACTAGGTTTGACTGAAGTTTTTCTCAGCGATAAGTTTCCACTTAACTTTTGTTGTGCATACTGGGTAATATGTGTCTTTTAAGCCTTTAAAGCAAGATAAGTGAGAGGGATGACAATGTGGTAAAAAAAAAAAATAAAAGAGGAGGGGAGGAAAGCAAGGAGGAGAGTGAAGGTAGTAGAGCGTAAATTGGCTGGTAGAATGTGGCGTGAATGGAAGGTGTTGCCGCTGATGAGTATTAATGATATCAGAAAAGTGCAGCCAAACATGCACAGGAAGGGGAGGGCAAAGACAGGCCGTAATGGATGTGGCTGGCTCAGAGAGGTGGAGGATCTAGTTGAATTGCGGCACAGTGCGTAGGCTTCTGGATATTAAAAATTAATGACTATCTTCGTGATTTACGACAACACAAAGATGCTGAAACTCAACCTGTGCAAGATGGATGTCCAGGGGATGCTGGAAGAAGACTGATGCAACCCTGGTGAACTGTTGGTTGAGTGGAACATTTGAACCTGGCCCTCGTCCACAGGTATATCTAATGGGTCTGGCTCTTGGAGACACGGCATTGCATCATTGTTGTAGGGATCCAAAAGTCGTCCGAACACGCCAAAGATCGTCAGCCTCGACAGCTGACCTGAAGGATTTCTTGCGGCAGGTTTGAACTCCGTGGCCTCGCCGTGTTACATTCACTTCACCTCAGCCTCACACTGGCGTGCAGTGCATTCAGCAGGGGGTTAGTTTAAGGTGATAGTCAAAATTACATTTCACTTTTTTAATGGATTAGTCCAAAGAAGTCATATGTTCTGTGCTTACAGTTGTTACTCAAACTGAATCCTACAATCCTGGAAATAAAATGTTTTTCTAGTGATGTGTCATACCAGAAGTTTTCTGCCTGATTGGGCCACTTTTGATTCTGTTTCCGTTAGGCTGGACAAAAAATGCCTTGAGCAAAGAGGGTTTGATTTGTCGTGACTGGGTGGGTTTCTGAAACGTATTGGTTAAAATGATACATACATTGTATGATCACAAAAACAGAGACAAAGTTCACTGATGTCCATTTGCATTATCCTCCCATTAAGCTTCCCTCTGCAAGGTGCGCTTGTTTGTCCATGATCTTGCCTTCGCTTCCTTGTCGTCATGTTTGGGCTAGAGCTGCCTGCGTATTATTTTGGTGTGGGTACACTGCAGCGGTTCAGGTCAACAACTGGAGCGTGATCAACCGGAGAGACAGGAGCTAGCTAGCAATCATTATGTGTAAGTGGTCCAAATAAAAAGGCAGCATACAGACCGAAAAAAAAAAAAATGGGAGAGTGAGGCTGATCCTTGGATCCAAGGACTGCAGCAGAGAGATCAGTGTTCTCAAAGAGTATGTGGCCACACAAAAACACAGACAGTTGTGAGGGATATTTGATAAATCCATTTATTATCCTAGTGACCAGTGACTCTGCATAGCTTGGCTGATATTATTTCAAGTTACGCTCATTGTGCACAGCGGGAGCGAACAGTCACGTCTATTTGAAGCCCAACACTTAAAATTCTGAAACTCCCTAAGTCTGAACATACAGACCTGTGGAGCAGCGGCTTGCATTGTCACTGAATTATTTAAATGTAGCTCCTCTAGTCTAAAACCTTCATCTATTCAATGAAAACCTGGCGTGGTGTGTGGGTGCACATCTGAGAGACAGTGGGCCAAGAGAAAGGCAAAAAGAGAGAGTGATAAGTGCCACAGACTATCACCCTACAGTTAGTATTTTAGCATTTCTTACGACTCACAAATTGCCTTTGCAGCTTCAAGTGGATAGTTTCCAACCATATGTTATCAGCAAAGGATTTATGCGGGGGGAAGAAAAGGCATACTTATGTGCAAAAGGCATACTTCTTTTATCCTTAGTTTCTTCTGGAAAATCAGTGAGAGCCGGGCACAATGGAGAGAGAGCATTATGGTTTTACACAGCTTTCTGACAAGGCTACAGTTTGGGCTGGCTTTTACTTTCATTTGACTGGAAACGAGCTATCCAATCAGAAAGCTCTGCCTATCTCTCCATATTCTCCCATGAATCCTATTTACAAAATGTTATAATAAAAGCCCATCTGCCTGTGCACTGTCACATAATAAAATGATAGGGACAAAACCTAGAAGTATAAGGATTTAAGGGAGTTTGGCATTTTTTATTGTTTTGCTATTTGGAGTAGTATCAGTCTATAAAGTTGCGTACTGTGCTCAACAGTCGGGCTGGGCAATATATCTATATTATATTGATATTGTGATATAAGACTAGACATCGTTGGGATTTTGGATATTGAAATGTCATGATATGGCATATAAGTGTTGTCTTTTCCTGTTTAAAAGGCTGCATTACAGTAAAGAGATGCTGTTTTCTCAAATTATTGGACTGTTGTGGCTGTTTTATTATTTGCCTCTACCTGCTTGTTCATCATTCTGTACATCATTGATTGTTTATCAAAAATTCATTGTGTAAATATTTTGTGAAAGCACCACTGTCATCCCTACAATATCACGACAATATTGATATCGAGGTATTCATTCAAAAGTATCGTGATATTTGATTTTGTCCACATTGTCCAGCCCCACTCAACAGTATGTGGCACGCGGTCTAAATGGTGATCCACCGGGGCGGCCTGTAAAACACTCTTCTGTTGCCACACATTGATTTGTTGATTTGCCCATCCGTCACATGCAGTATCTCACACACCACACGCCACACTCGTTAAAACATAGGGAAATGAAGCGGCTCACATCTCATCAATCTCACTGCAGCGTTTTCATTCATTTGCCCGCTACAAGCTACAAGCGACATGTTCTGCGCGGCCCTGCATTTTCTGCACTGAAAAACCTCCACTGCTTTTCAGGCATGAACTTTAGTTTCATCAGGCTTGTTTGTTTATCAGCTGAGAGGCGATCTATGCAGACATGATGGCTCACGCTCAGGTTCCTTTTCCAAAAAAAATCCTTCCCTGCTTCCTCTTACCATATGAAAATTTGGTGGATGTCTTGAGCTATGGGCTTTTTGCAGAGACAGACATAAATAGACAGTGTGATTGCATGACATGGGTTGTAAGCCTGTTCCGAACGGATGGACCCCTGTAGAGGGAGACTCTGCCCCCCCACTGACTTCTTGTAAGTACAAAGATGAATGAGAAGGAGTCCTACATCCGGGAGCTGATTTATAGGTAGTACATAAATCTGATGTATTGTGGGGCAAGGACATTTAATACTCTGAATATAAAAACTAGGATGTTGTAATCAGATTTTGCAGTTTCAAGGAGCCAATTGAGACAGACAAAGACCAAGGTAAAGCAATCATATTTTCTGGCCTGCATAAGGCATCCGGCCTTTGTATCTCAAAATAAATTGGATGATTCTGAATGTGGAGATATAACAGCAATAGAGTGGCGCATTGCAGCAATTCTGAAAGTAGCAAATCATGGATCATGCATAACAGCATGAAAATATTATAACAAATATTTCATTGTGATTGCCAAAGTAGAGACCTGGATCAAAGAAAACCCCAATATTTTGTATAAGTTCACAGATTCCGTACTGGACTGTACAACCATTTGATTTTGGATGTTTTTTTTCTTCTTAGAGCCTTTATTTAAGCAGCTTTGTCTCCACTTAAGTGTAAAAAGTAGCCCGCCCTTCAAGCTGTCTTGTTTTGATGCCTACAATACAGGACTGATGCTTTAAGCTATTTTTCTTCATCTGATTTTAATGCATTATAAAGATGTGTATCATCTGCATGTGAGTAAAAGATAAGATTGTCTGCACAGGTTTTATGTTATTACTGAAGTCAAAGTCCAAATAAAATGGAAGCGAGGCTGGACTCAGAGTGTGAACTTTGGGGATACCAAAGTAATCAACAGATGGTGCTCTGGAACTCCTTGTCTTTTATAACCAATCAGTTCTTTATGCAGCTTCGAGGCCATAACAGTATTGCAGCTTTACATGTTGTCATTCTGCCTACTTCAGTAATCGTGACTCTTGTCACTAGATGGAGAATTAACGGATTAAACAGTAGAGTTACAGAATGCGTTCCATTTACACTGGTAATTGTATGCTCCTCTATTGAGATCCTGCCCTTGATATAAAGCCAAAAAATTAATAAATAATGAAGATAAACACACTAAACCTTTGAGATGGCAGTAGACATCTCTTGTAATATGATGCAAATTAAATGAAAAAAAAAAGTCTCCTTATAATGTGACAATTTATTGAAACCCTTAAGAAAATTCTCTTTTTGCTTGCTGCCCTCCTCCAGTAAGGTAAGAGATCAAACTACAGCTACAGGATAGCACCCCTTGGGGTCAGTGTCTTGGTCAAAGACACTTCAGCGGCACATATGCTCGCTGACTGGATTAAACCTGTGGGTTGAAGAGTTGTTGTTGTAGTCACTATGCCGCCCTGCATGTTTCCACATAGATGCCCTGAAGCGAGGATGGGAGGATGAGGCCACAAGTGCAGAGCACGATCAGTCCATCACCTCAACCACTTGCTCACCTCTTCTAGTTAAGTGTCATTAACACCAGGGACAAGTAGAACTGCCAATGATATTTTCAATTAGTCAAAGAAAATGCCCTGACTGAAAGTTACACTATTACAGGGATTCATTTTATCTACATTTATATTTGTGATCAAAATGCTCAATGAATGCACAGTCAGTCAGCACATGGATTAGACCAAAAAAAGTGCCAGTGCCCTAATCCAGCAGCTGCATGACACGAGCATGTCTCACTTCAAATGTACTGTTGTGAGCATTTCATTATATCTGTTGGCCTAGAGATCACCCTGGATAATTAGAAGGAATTCCAGTAAAGGCAAGTCCATAATGTATGAGCATGACTGCATTTATTTAGCTCCAGTGATGCAGTCACCTTGAAATACAGTGTGCCAAATCAACATAAGTATAACTGAAACCTTATTAGGCTATTTAAATTTCTTCCTTTATCTTTCGGTAAAATCCTTCATCTTCTGGTAAATCAATATTTCCCGCCATATACATAACATGACAGGACAAAGAGGGAGAAAGCATGAAAATAATATGAGAATAATATTTAACTTATTTATTTTGCTGCGTTGGCTCAGGCCTCAAGCTATCAGCGTAGTTACAGCAGCAGCATTCAGAGAGGACCCCTCTTCAGTTTTTTAAGTTTTTATTGTTATTTTATTATTATATTTTTTAATTTTAATCCATTTTAACAGGAACATTTTCAGCGTCGTTGTGTCAGCAGTAAGCTAGCTATGTGTTTACACAGAGATGCAGTGAAGCGGGTGTTAAGGGTTGTGCACCTAAACTCAACAGGAGGTGGCAGTACACAATAAGAAGTAAGGGTATGTGGACAAAAATCAGAAGTGCTGGAGTACCAGTGAGTACTGGCCCATTTCAGGCACCGCAGTCAGTTTATTTTACATTCATCATTTTATGCCTATTCATGCATCTGTGTATGCAGCTTCAATTTAGCTTCAATTTACACCTCACATCTACACTTTGTCACACCTGCGACAATGACTGCCTAAATCTTACAATATAATGCCACACTATAGTTTATATATTCAAATATATTACACATGCAGCAGCAGGGGCATAAAAACTTCTGGGAGACACTGATTGTAATCTACAAATCAGACTTTTGTGTTTCCCATCTCACATTTCCATGACAAAATGAGTAACAAGTTGGTAACAGTTGCTGCTCATGTATTATTTAAAGCAAGTTCACATAATACTCTGGCTTTAAGTGGAGTGATGTAGAGAGAGACAGGCTCAGTTGTTACGTTTCAGGGGAAACAGACTAATACACTTTCTTGCCTTCCTTCCACTATCTACCCAGCCAATGGCGATGAGCACCCAGTTGATTTACAACTCAGAGTAAAGCCCTCCTGCTCTGGCCTCCCTGCAACTGGTCAGATACCCAAGCCACAAAATTTACATGCCATTACCCTGTCAATATTGCAAAGATTCTATTACTTAATTATGCTTACCCATCATGGTTATTACTTTTGCTGCAAAGAAAACATCAACCTATTAAACTTACATATGGGAGCCTTAAAATCTGGTGCCTTTTTGTCACTACTTGCAGTGTAATTACTTCTCCACTGGTGACTAGGCGAAGCTGAAAGCAGTGGTAGAAATATTTATTAGCACATTAATGTGGAATTCTGATTACACTTTGTCACAACTACCAGACATTTCTGCCAGGCATTTCACTGAAAAAGGCCTTTCAGCTAATCAGAATCAAATATTCATCAGAGACACCACATAGATGCAAATACTGGCCACCTTCCAGCCAATTAGAATCAATTATTCACCCGCAGTGGTCATGATACAAATTCAATCAATACCATTTTAACTGAAAATTAGACTGTGCGGACCATTTCATGGCTCATGTTGATATGTACATGAGTGCTGGCTCTAAAACTGGCTTTAACTTGGCAATATATTTTAGTAAACATTTTAGTAAACATTTCATCCCAATGATCTCCAATTCTGAAAGCTTTAAAAAAAAAAATGAAATATTTCTACCAAATCTGTGTTGTCTGAAGCAAATTATCCAGCCATTCACATCTGCTTAGGTTCCAGTTGGCAGAGGTTATTTATGTGAGAATGATACTGGCTTTGTTTTGCCCTTGACTGTCTGAATAATACAGCCCTGTGGAAATCAAATAACACGCTGGCAATATTGGCCACATAGGGAATCACTCAGACGCAACAATCTGCCATTAAAACCTTATGCCAGAATCACACTTAAGTTGTAGTTTGCCTGGCCAAAAATCATTTAACCCATAAAAAGCCTCAGTGAATTTGCTTGCAGTGCTATTTTATTTTAGGCTGATTTGAGATAGAAAACCTTCTTATGCCAGGCTGGAACGAATGCTAAATAGCAGTAACTGAGCCTCTCTTTATAGGAGAAATGCTGTATGATGTTACACATTGCAACTAAGGGCACACATTCACAACTACTGCAGTTTTACCAGCAGTTTCAGACTGAGCTGAAAATGGCCCTGAAGTGGGCAAATGATTTACAACTGGTTCCAGATCCTTCCCCTAACTTTAAGAGAAGGATCTGGAAGCATTGCCAGTGTCCTCAATGTCTACAGACTGGTGGTACTGATGTCTCACAATAATGAAAACCTTTGAGTTGCTGGTCTTGCACCACCTCATGCCTCTGGTGAAGGACTCAGTGGACCTTCTATAATTTACATACCAGGCAGGGATGGCTTCCACCTGGAGACACTGGAAATAAAGGGTGATAATTATTTCTCTAGTGCTTTCAGCACCATCCAGACCATCCTGCTCGGGGAGAGGCTCAGAGCAATGGAGATGGATGACATGGTTTCCTGGATTATGGATTATGTATCTGACAGGTCATAGTTCATCTGCCTCCAGAGGAGTGTGTTGGACATGATACAGAGTAGCATGGGATGCCCCAGGTACTGTCAGTTCACCCTCTACAACTCTCATGCCAGACTCTGGACCATGCCAACTCCTGAGGTTCTCTGTTGGCTCCTCTGAGGGCTTCACTGAGGGAAATAAAGAGGAGTAGAGGAGTATGGTGCAGAGCTTCATCGGGGGAAGCCATCTGAAGCTCAGTTTCAGTAAGCTGAAGGAGTGCAGTGGAACTGGACTGGACTTCCAACAAAAAGAGAATGCCACCTATCACCATCAAAAGTGAGGAAAATGAAATGGGAACAGGGTAGACTATTTTTCTTAAGATCTTTCAATGTATGTAACAGACTACTCAACATGTTCTAATGATCAGTGGTGGTCAGTATGCTTCTGCAATGGCGTGCTGGGAGGGGCAACATCAAGGCTAGGGATGCAAACAGGATTAAGAGACTAGAGGGAAAGGCTGTCTCTGTTGTAGGGTTGAGCCTGGCCACCCTACAGAGCAGAGGGAAGCATGAGCACTAAACTGAACTCTATCCTTGACAACACCTGTCCCAATGGCCCCGGCCTCAGCCAACTGGGAGGGAGCTGAAACTGGGTATCTGCACTGCAGTCACAATATAAACGACCCTGTATTGCTTCCTGCATTCCAACGCCGTGGACTAATCATTTGCTGAACTGATTTTCCTCAGGACATATTTCCATACATTCTGTGGACATGAGTCAGCACATATGACACTTCTGCACCTGAGCTACCGCTTTCCATTTTCTGTTAATGTAGTGAGGAGACAGTAATGCATAGCGGTTTCTGTGCATATGGTACTTCTATCCTGGAGCTTTTGTAAAGGGGACTGCTAATAATATCCCAACTGGCACATCCTGTACATATGCTATCAACATCTGCAAAGTGTATGTATTTGATAAGGTGTATCATTATTACTATTACTATAATTTTATGACAAACATCTTCTTCATCATCTTGTTTTTACATACTGCATATGCGCTGATACCACTCATAATGGTTCTACTATTTGACATAGTAGGCTATGCATGTATATACCACATGGATGTATGTCATCTATATTACAAGACTTTGAATGAGTGACACAACAAACACATTTAGATAAATGGTGCCCCCATATTAAAGCCTGACTAGAATATGGCTCTAGTGGAGCTCACTGGACCTACTAAAATCAATGCCATTTTTCTATCGATGCGTGGGCTGTTGCAGAACACTAATAATAATCCAGTGTTACAGAAGAGGATTGGCACATTGGTTAAGTCTGTGTCCCTTAAGTGTACTGCTGCCAAAGTAAATGTTGTGCTAACACAGCCCCAGTTGGCTGCGTATAGCTTACTTCACCGGCTATTAACAACCTTGAAGCTAATTTGTGCTTTGTGGAGACTTTCTGATGCTTAACTATCTAAACCAATTGACCTTACGCACTCTGCCCATTTTTGGTATAGTTTTTGCATTTCCCATTGCTGGACTCAGCCACTTTGCTAGACATTATGGCTGAAGTACAAAGACAAAACCAGCAAGATAGCAGTGCACATCACCTAGAAACACATTGTTGTTACCAGCTACACAGTTACACCATAGACTGTATATAAAGATGGAGGACGTGACAGCTCCCCAAAAGTGAAGCCAAAATGTCTCGATCGCCCTGTGGTGGCTGGCTGCATTATAGGTCATAAGCCCTGCCCCCTCCATGTTAGTGGATGGGACATGGGCCAAACTAAAAAATCAAACTACACGTCAAATAATTTTTTTCCCAAAGATGGTTGCTGTCATTTCAGGTAGTTCTTATCACGCTGATGCATGTTCAAGTGTTCATTTTTCTGATAAGTTTGGTTTTCATTAGTTATTTGATGCTATAAAAAGGGGATGTGACATCTGTGATTGACAGCTGCTCTGAGTGAAGCTGTTGCGGAGCCGACACTTGTGGACTTCTGCTCGGGAAGTGTATGTGGGAATGTAGAGAGGACATGAACGCTAACTTTCCACATCCTTGACTTTTAGTTGTTGTATCTATCTTACCAACAAGCCTTCAGTCGTAGTACAACCAGCGGCAATGACGGTCAGTGTTGGGGCTAGTTACTCAGAAAAGTAATACATTACATATTACATATTACTCTCAAAAATAGTAATGCCTTACTTTACTTTATTACTCCCTGTAGAAAGTAACTAGTTATATTACTAGTTATATTACTAGTTACATTTTTTTTCTTTATTACTCTATAATTGCCTGAGATGCATAAGATGGAGGGAGAACAGACAAAGGAGGAGTGTTCTTTAGAGTCTTTATTACGCCAACAACAGACTGGCCTTGCCAATACTGGTATAGGTATGCATGCAAGCTTATTTATTTCGGATTTTGATGTTGGTGGTAGTACCTTACCGTAAATTTCCAAATAGTAGCCCGGGCCATTATTTGCCAAAATCACTCAATTCAACAGGCGATTATAAGGAACCTGTGATTATTGGAACCTGCCATTATTATTATTATGGTAATATTGTCTCCATTCAACCCAGTGCTAACCAAATA